>JAURVB010004264.1:0-288206 GCA_033002965.1 Piper betle
GGCAATGATCTACTCAACAAGCCTGTAGGCAGGGTCAACATGGAAACATGCCAATATGAAGCAGTAGGTGTTGAGACGAATAAAGAGGCATTGACTCGCTTCGCCAAGTTGCTCTCCGATGAACTTGGAAGACGCAAAGCCATTTTTTCTAAGTTATAATCTGCTAAACTAATGATCATGTTCCTCAACAAGAAAGCCTTTTTATTTTATTTTTCATTAAGTTTCATTATTCTTACCTTTTCGTAGCCTTATCTCGCTCATTCTCAACATTCATATCCTTAGCATATAATAAAAGTTGGATTACAAAATTGAAATTGTTGTAAAAAAATTGAGATAAATATATGACTGTCTCTTACCAATATAGAAAACTTCTCCAATATTTGTGTTAATTTTTTTATATTAACAATTAGTCTCTTATAGGCGGATAATTTCTTTTTTGGAAAATTAAATGAATGATCCTTATTTTTTGTTTAAAAAATTAGTAGACAGATAATGAATGTATTTTGATTTGTACATTTAACTTTTATTTTTCATCAATACATCTATATCCTAGCTCGCAGATTTTTTTATATTAATTTTGGACCCTATAAATTGACATTAAATTTATACAGGGCTCACAATCTCACTAAAAGACTATTCCAAATAAATAAAATCTCATTATTTCCTTTTGAGTTTTTTACACAAAAAAAGTGGAAAAATGAAGGTTAATTATTTGAAAAGGGAAAAAATATAAAATGTTTCAAATATTCATACCAAAAAAATAAAATAAATTTAACCAATTTTTTTAAAATAAAAAATAAAAAGAGGCAACCTGCCCATCAAATGATGATTGGGTGTGCCTATCAAAGTATGCTTCCTTTTATGTTTTTTTCGGGGGGGAGGCGGGTCAAAGTATGTTGGTTTATCTTATATTGGTGGTATATAATATTAGTGACTTGTATATAGGCTAATGGGAAATCCTTATTCCTTAAGCTAAATTTTATATTAAGAGAGACTCGTAACACATATTGCGTGTTTTCTTTGGTTATTTAAATCCCCTTTTGGGGGCCCAAAGGGCCCAACAGTGGTTTCAAAGTTTGGGTGGGGGCTCAAATGGCGCAACAAGTGGTATTAGAGCCAAATCCGACCTAGGTTTGCCTACGTTGATTGTAGATGTTTCCTTCGTTGGTTTGAGTTTTCCATGTAGGTGCCAAGGCCTGTGATACCTATTGCGAGTTTTCTTTGATTGTGTAAAGTCCCTTTTAGATGCCCGAATGACCCAACTATGGTTTCGAAGCTCAGGTGGGGGCCCAACAAGTGGTATCATAGCCAAGTCCGAGCTAGGTTTACCTACGTCGACTGTAGATGTTTCCTTCATAGGTTCGAGTTTGCCATGTGGGTGCCGTCTAATTTAAGGGGAGAGTGTCAAATGATGATGGTTACGGGTCACGCCCAATGTGTGAAGGGGAGTTATTAGGTTTATCTCATATCGATTGTGGATGATGTTAGTGACTTGTATATAGACTAATGGGAAAGTCTTATTCTTTGAGCTAGCTTTTGAATTAAGAGAGACTCGTGTTGGATTAAGAAAGACTTGTGACACACATTGCGAATTTTTTTGGTTGTTTAAAGTCTTTTTCGGGGCCTCAAGGGCCCAACAGTAATTTCAAAGCTTGGGTGGGGGCCTAAATATATTTCAAATTTTGTTGTACATATTTCAAATTATATACCCATCAAAATGAGCGGATCGGCTAAATATAAACCCATCAAAATAAATCCTTCTATTCATTTTCTTTTTTAAATCTTTGGTGTTCGTTGCCAAATTGGATAGCCATTCCGCGTTTGGCGCCTCGCGGCCCAACAGTCAGAGGCCACTACACAAACATTTTGTATGGGCTTATACATTAAAAAAGACGGCAGCTTTGGAATTAGAATTAAAAAGAAAAAGACAACCTAATCATGCGATGTCCATTTTAATAATGAGTAGACAGAGAATTAATGTATTTTGATTTCTACATTTAACTTTTATTTTTCATCTATACATCTATATCCTAGCTCGCAGGTTTTTAATTATATTAATTTTGGACCCTACAAATTGACATTAAACTTATGCAGGGCTCACAATCTCATTAAAAGACTATTCCAAATAAATAAAATCTCATTATTTCCTTTCGAGTTTTTTACACAAAAAAAGTGGAAAAATTAAGGTTAATTATTTGAAAAGGGGAAAAAATATAAAATGTTTAAAAATTCATACCTAAAAAAATAAAATAAATTTAACCAATTTTTTTAAAAATAAAAATTAAAAAGAGGCGGCCTGCCGGCCAGCTGCCCTGTTTAGGGGCATGCCTATCAAATGATGCTTGTTCATGTGCGTGAGTGTGCCTATCAAAGTATGCTTCCTTTTTATGTTGGGGGAAAAAGGAATGCTAAATTCCTTTTATTGTACAAGTATTATTATGTCGTTGCAGGCGTTAATTGGTAAAATATGGATGCTCTTCCATGACATCCACGCAACCAATTAGGAAGTATAAGTATGAATAAAACAATAATTAATTTTGTTGTATATATTTCAAATGGCATACCCATCAAAATGAGCGGATCAGCTAAACATAAACCCATCAAAATAATTCATTCTTTTCATTTTCTTTTTTAGATCTCTGGTGTTCTTTGCCAAATTGGATAGGCATTCCGCATTCGGCACCTCGCGGCCCAACAGTCAGAGCCCACTACACAAACATTTTGTATGGGCTTATACACTCAAAAAAGGAGGGCGGCTTTGGAGTTAGAATTAAAAAGAAAAAGAAACAGAAAACACTGTGATATCGGATTTACAGCTGGAGGATATTTGGTAATTCAACCATATTAAATTGGGTTCAATTTTAAAGTTATTAATAAAAAAACTTTTTAGAAGTTATAATTATTTTTTATGAACATTGATCAAAATTATACTGAATATTTTTGAACCAAAACTATATTAAATTTGAAAAGCACACAAATAATATATTGAAAATGGACACAAAATGGATGGGATCATGAAAGAGCTGCAAAGCACGTTCACAAGTAATGACCAAGCACCACTCCATTCCCCGCCCTTCTGTCCTGTCTTACCACCACCGCCTTACCCCTTCATATTTTATACCCTTCCAACCTGTGAAACATCTCCTCCCTCTTCCCTCCCCATTTCCCTTCATAGCACTATTAACACATTTGTCAAGAGGATGAACCAATCAATTGTGAAATGAAAGTATGGCTTAGCACTCTAAATAGTTGCTTGTTTAAGAAGCTAATTGCATCTATTTTTCATATGCATAGAATGTTGGAACAAGCCGCAAAGCAATTCTCGGCACCGAGTCAACCGACGTGTATATAAATATCATGTAGGAGCACAAACATTCTTGTAACAACCAGATTGATCATATACTCAAAGGAAAAAAGCAATATTTAGCTGTAAGGTTTCCTGCTTTCATTAATGGCGTCCCCTCCTAGTATTGGCAGCCATCCTCCTCCCTCCAAGGGGAGCTTTATTACTGTCCTAAGCATCGATGGTGGAGGAGTAAGAGGCATCATCCCTGGAGTAATCTTAGCCTTTCTCGAAAAAGAGCTACAGGTAAATATATAACACACGAACATATATAAAATTAGCTGCATGTTAAGTAGCTATTTGCGTTAAACATTTAACAAGACAGGCATTACATTTTCCAAAAATATATATTTTATGCATACATATGTTATTTTTTTCGAAGGCAAAATTGTGCATACATTTGTTATTTTCATGTGCAGAAACTTGACGGGCCAGAAGCAACGCTAGCAGATTACTTTGATCTAATCGCCGGTACCAGCACCGGCGGATTGATCACCGCCATGCTCACTGCACCAAAACAAGAGAACAATCGTCCTCTCTATTCTGCTAATGATATTCCTCGGTTTTACAAGCAACATTGCCCCAAAATCTTTCCCCATGAAGGGTGCGTTCTCTCGATCTTCTTCGCTGGCTGGGTTGATTATTATTTATATATGCACCATTAATTACTGGCACCTTTGGAGATGATACTAACTTCTATGCATATCATGTGATATATATGTAGAGGCGTAAAAAATTTGGATATCCTGCGTCGTATATTTACACGGCCCAGATATGATGGGCTCTACTTGAAAAATCTGGTGCAAGTGATTCTCGGTAAAACGAAGTTAAACCAAACTCTGACAAATGTGGTCATTACTGCCTTCGATATCAAAAAAATGCAGCCGGTTATCTTCTCAACCTACAAGGTATATCGTCAGTTTCTAATTAATTTAATAGTTATATACTATGATAACCTTCGTATTTGCACGCAACAGCTACAATAATTAATATTACGTACATCCGTCGACCTTTGGTGACGAACTTATGCCTCTTAAATATTGATGCCATGCTGATATTATTATGCAAGTTGAAAGCAAGAATATTGGGGGCTCCTATATATTGCAATTGCTGATCTATTGATTTGCGCAGGCTAAAGTGGATGATTCAAAGAACCCTCTTCTTTCAGACGCATGCCTTGGTACATCGGCTGCACCAACGTACCTACCCCCTCGCCGTTTCGCGGTCACAACTGAGGAATACAACCTCGTTGATGGAGGAGTTGCTGCAAATAACCCTGTATGTGAAATTGTGACATTGGCGATTAATATAATAATCAACCTATATAAACACAAATATATATGATGTCGTAAACAAGTCCCATATTGTTCCGAATTCATACAATGACATAAGTTATCCTGGTGCATGCAGACACTAGCCGCATTGACGACGGTGACAGGAGAAATATACAAGAAGAACCCAGATTTTATTAACTATCAACCGAATGACTATGCGAAGTTTTTAGTCCTCTCCTTGGGAGCTGGAGCCGCCAAGCAAAAGCCCAAGTATGACGCCGATAGTGCAGCCAAATGGGGACTTTTAGGATGGTTTTTCCACGATCATACTAGTCCAATCTTGGAATGTTTCACCCATGCTAGCTCAGACATGGTCGATATTCACGTCTCGGTCCCATTTCAAACACTCGATTCAACAAAAAGTAATTATCTTCGAATACAGGTAACTCTAATTTCACTCCCCCTCCATCTCCATCATTAATATTCATATTGTTAAAAGCGCGGGACATCAACTATGAATTTCTATTCGAATATGTCAGGAGGACTCTTTGACAGGGGATGCGGCATCCATAGACAAATCGACGCCGGAAAATTTAACCAACTTGGAGAAGATAGGCAATGATCTACTCAACAAGCCTGTAGGCAGGGTCAACATGGAAACATGCCAATATGAAGCAGTAGGTGTTGAGACGAATAAAGAGGCATTGACTCGCTTCGCCAAGTTGCTCTCCGATGAACTTGGAAGACGCAAAGCCATTTTTTCTAAGTTATAATCTGCTAAACTAATGATCATGTTCCTCAACAAGAAAGCCTTTTTATTTTATTTTTCATTAAGTTTCATTATTCTTACCTTTTCGTAGCCTTATCTCGCTCATTCTCAACATTCATATCCTTAGCATATAATAAAAGTTGGATTACAAAATTGAAATTGTTGTAAAAAAATTGAGATAAATATATGACTGTCTCTTACCAATATAGAAAACTTCTCCAATATTTGTGTTAATTTTTTTTATATTAACAATTAGTCTCTTATAGGCGGATAATTTCTTTTTGGAAAATTAAATGAATGATCCTTATTTTTTGTTTAAAAAATTAGTAGACAGATAATGAATGTATTTTGATTTGTACATTTAACTTTTATTTTTCATCAATACATCTATATCCTAGCTCGCAGATTTTTTTATATTAATTTTGGACCCTATAAATTGACATTAAATTTATACAGGGCTCACAATCTCACTAAAAGACTATTCCAAATAAATAAAATCTCATTATTTCCTTTTGAGTTTTTTACACAAAAAAAGTGGAAAAATGAAGGTTAATTATTTGAAAAGGGAAAAAATATAAAATGTTTCAAATATTCATACCTAAAAAAATAAAATAAATTTAACCAATTTTTTAAATAAAAAATAAAAAAGATGTGGCCTTCCTATCCAGTGACCTTTCCACATTCGTCACCGTTACTCTTCGACCAAAAATTTGTAGCTTGTTGATATTTATGATGACTACAGATTTCTCATGGAAGAGGACAAAATTTATTTGCTTTACACTTTTTGCATCTCGATATCTGTTTCAAAAAATGTCAATTAGAATGTTTTTGCAAAGAGAGATTGCATACAAATTCATATCCACTTATCTTTTAGGGACTCTTGTAAGAGATGTCAGCGGTATAGTTATTGAGAAAGTAAGAAAAAAGGATGAGTAGCAAAAGAAGAAGATATACACCATGCATGCACCAACGGCTGAATGAAAAGTGGAGGATGAAGGGGGAAGAGTGAGAACAAAGTTAAAAAAAGATTAAGGGATAGCCATGAAAATATTTTTTGATTTGGAAAAAGTTATTTTTTTAATATATATTGATTAGTTGAATCTCCTATTTTTTACAAGAAATAAAATTTCGAAATATTTTTTTAAATGAATTCTGATTGGGTGAAACTCCTATTTTTTATCCAAGTAAGACTTTGGCTTCTCCTTTCATTAATAAGAGTAGATTTTCTAATGGATAAATTTGATCCCATATTCAAGTGAATGAGGAAAAATATTTCCATCAAGTAACTTGCACCCATACCTACTGTGATATATTCCATTTTTTACGCCGGACTACTGTTACAGGTTTGCAATGCATAATTATGTGTTAGTAGTTTTTGCCACCTGATAAACTGGGCATACTGGCCAAGCCGATTTTTCAATTTGATACTTGGTTAAGTACAAACTTTTATTCCAGATTACAGAAGCGAAAGTAACAGTTAAATTATGCAAAAAACAAAGTACTTATACTGCATCGATCTCACGGGGAGTCAATGAGTTTGTTGGCCATGATTTGTTGTAATAAGTGTTATAACAAATTGCCTCTAGTAATTTCACATTGGTATAAATCATTTAATTGGAGGTGATCAATTTAATTAGTATAATTATTTTTGAAAATATCATTAATTAAAGTGATTTATATCAATTAAAAAATTATTAAATAGAATTTTCTGTGGCATTTACAAAAAAAATCCCAAGCCGAGTTTGGTTATAGCAAGCTGTCATGCTCGTACAATAACATTGGAACTCAAGAATCCGATGGATGCATTTACTTGTTCACATGTCACCGTGCATATGACAGAGAAAAATCAAAATATAGAACGGCAAAAAGCTCCGAGTCAATCAAACTCAGAAGGCAAAGCCCTGAGCTGCAAAGGACGCCCTCTTAACAAAGCGGCCTTTCATTCGGGGCCTCTTCTCGGCGTTGAGCTTCCGAACCTCGTAACGGATTTTCTTCGAGAAGAGACGAGTTCGCCTCTTCTCCCTATACCGTGACACCCGAGCTTCCCTTCCCCCGTCGCCGCTGTCGGCCGTTTGGTCGCCGATGCTCCCCCCAATATCCCTCCATATGGATGCACCTCCGCCGCAAATCCTCCCTACGTACATATATATATATTTATATAATGCATTCAAGTTGTAGACGCATAGGAACTTAGCTAATATTAATCAATTTAGTATTTAGTATTATAGCAAGTGTGAGAGGAAAGGACATTGGAAGGGATGGACTTACGATGCAGTCGGGCCAAGCGTCATCTGGGTTCAACTTGGGGCGGTCACCGGTGGTCCACGGCGAGCCTTGGCTAGCCCAGGCGGCCATGACAGATTTGTAATCCAGCCTCAGAGCGATCTTAATTGACTTCTTCTCCTCTGTGTACGAGTCTAATTGGTCACCGTCTACTATTGATTTCTCCTCCACCACCATCTCCTCATCCTCCCCCGGCGAGTCATAGTCGAAGTTCAACTCCAACGTGTCCTGCACACTCGGCTCGGCTTCCATCACTTGCGAGGACGCTGAGGCCCCCGACCTTGCCGCGCCATCTACAACGACGTCGTCTTGAGCTAATTCCACCTTCACCCTCCCAACATCATTACCATGGAAGCAGCACTTCATCCCCTCGCTTTCCCTTACTTCCATCAACCCCAGCCCATCCATGCAGAAGGACGACTCCTCGTAGAGGCCGCGGCCGAGTAGGCTCTCCACGTCGGCGGCGAATTCGGCCATCTCTGCGTCAGTGGGAAGAAATATTCCATGCATACCCTCCACGCCATGCCCGATATCAGACCCTTGCCCCGCCGATACTTGCTTGCAGTCCTCAGCCGCGGCCGTTGGCGGAGCCGGGCCTCCTGACGAAGAGCGGAACTCGGCGACGACGGGGTTAAATACAGGTACCCTGTAAAGAAGCTGGTCCTCGCCGTCGTCGGCCGAGTGCTCTTCCGAGGAGGCGAGGTCGGGAACGAGCACCACGGCCGGCCGGACCCGCGGCGTTCTTGCCTTCCTCTTCAACCCCTTCATCCAGGACGGCACCTGCTCCCTCTTCGCCACAGAGGAGGCGACCTTGAGCCTCACCCGTTCATGGCGGCTGGCCAACGGGTTGGCCGAGTGGACGACCAAGTCGCAGCCTTGGCAGAGGAAGGCGTCATCGGCCGCGCAGTACCACCGCGCTCGGCGGCATAGGCAGCTGTCGCAGGCCCGTGCGGCCCGTCCCTCGTCGCCGGCGGCGGCTTCGGCTGGCATCATGTCTAGATATCGAAATACGGGGTATTGAGTAAGTCAGAGAAATATCTTAATTTGCCATTTTAAGGCCCGGTTTGTGGGTCCGGGGCGGTGCACTTTTAGGAGCTTTTCGGCTTTTCCTGGCACACCTACATGCCTTATCTAATTTGTGATTGGTCCACGTAAGACAGCGATCCTATTTTTCGATTTCTTATTGAGCGAATGGTCGCCGTCGTGGATTTCGGTGGGTCCGCGTGGGAATTTGTTGCCTTCTCGGACGCGGGCGATTTGGCTGTTTCCTCCGGTTGTTGTCCAGGACTGGCTTTATCCAAAGAGTCCGACACCGTCCGGATGGCGATTTGGTGGGGCCCGGAGCTCTTGACAAACTCGCTCCGTGACTCGTTGCAGGGGTGTGGGCCTGAGGTCATGGAATGCCCTGGAATTGCTGACTATCCATACGTCTTTGGGAAAAAGAAAAGGTATTATTATCATTTGTAAATCTTTTTAACAAAAATATAGACGTACACTCTCAAGCTAGATATAATTATTTGGAAAAGATAAACACCAGACATGATTTTCATTGATTTTGAATATCTACGTCTTCCTTCTTGCATGTTCAACCTAAAAAACGTGCACGTCATTAAATCTTCGTTACTACAAAATCCCATGTTCCAGTTCCACGAGGAGCCTGAATCATAGCTTCATTTACAAACACTGCCAATTCATTTATTGGAAGAGTGCGTAGCTGCATCACTCGTTACTATAGTTTGAACAAAATATGAAGAAAAGAGTTTATATAGTTTGGGTGCTGGTAAAATACTTATATTTAACGTTTTGGCTGTAAAAATCTAGATGTGCTTAGGTCGAATTTTTGTTAAAACGTTAGATATTTCAACTATTTTTTTATCAAGTGGATCAATTTATTTTTGTTTTTTATTTTCAAAGCAAGTGGACTGGCTCATCATGGTAAGAAAATATTTTTCAGAATATTACGTGGCTTTCGTTTTCAGCTGGAGGTCCGGTGTGGAGACCACCTGCAGTGGTACATGGACATGTAGTGCCGTCTCTATCTTCCAAATCAACGCCATGATTTTGATTTGAAAGTTAGCACCAGGGCTTTTCTCATCCTTATCTATAATTTTGTAAGCCTTCTAAAACAGTAAAATGGGCACGCCTTTCTCCTACTTATCCGCTCTATGCACTCCATGGTTATTACGTTCACCCTTCACCCAAACGATTTGTTTTGAAACTTCTGTTACAAATATATCCCTTCATGGACATGCTCATGTACTGACATCGGGAAATCACCCCCGCAAGATGGATTAATGTTAAAAAGAAGATTAAAGGAGGTGCAATTTACATATAGTTGATCATCATATAGCTGAGAAAAATGTAGTTAACTAAGCCACAAGGTGGCGGAAAGTGACTTGTAGGCGACAGGAGTGAGAAGAGGGTTTATGATTTTTCGTCGAGAAGCATTTAAATCAGTGAGGTAAGGAGAAGATGGATCTGGAAAAGCGTCCAGTTGGCTATTAATGCTTGTTATCGTTTACCGCTAGTCGATCGAAACCATCATGATCACATCTATTATCTTTAGTGGAATAATTAATTAGTATAATATATGATCACGTAAGCTTTACATTTTGCTGTGAAAAAAAGGTTCGTACTAAATATGTTTGGCAGATCATGCCGAATAGATAGCAGCTCCATGAAACTTGATGTAACAAATTAGGAGCTTCCTATATATTTGTGGAAACTGTGGTAATGCATGTTTAAAGCTTTGATTTTTTAATGTAATAAATTCGGAGCTACCGCTCTTCACGAGTGAATGAAAGGAAGTTAGGATTTTGGGAGGAAAAACGAAAAACATACATTCTTGGAAGATTAGGCTCACTTAAGCCTTCTTCGATTCATTAATAAAATAGACGTCGACAGCAGGGTTCGAACCTGCGCGGGCGCAGCCCAACAGATTTCAAGTCTGTCTCCTTAACCACTCGGACATATCGACCTGTTCGCGACGTTAATATCATTTTAAAAATAATAATATTTTAAAAATAATAATATTTCGTAGCACAACACCAAATATACCCGGGAAACTTTTACGCTTAACATTATCTACTCTCTTTTAATAAAAAAAACGGAACTCAATATTAACTTATAATTTAAAATAAGAGATATAACCAATTAAAATATTATATATATATATACACACTTTTATCGTTATATGTTCAAACCTAATTAACTTTAATTTCTAACAAACTTCTTATAATAATAATAATAATAATAATATTTCTCACTGTTGAAGGTCACGAGTTCAAGCCTAAATAATATCTTTTTTTCCTTTTTATTAATAAGATTTAGTTTATTTTCCTTGAAAAAAATACAATAAAAAATTAAAATTATTATATTTTATCTTCTTATTTAATTAAAATATATATTTAAAGTCAATAAGAGTCAATATTTTAGATATTAAATTATTTCAGTTTATTTCATAATTTAGTGAAAGTTTACATTTAAAATTAAAATTTATCTATAATACAAGTTGTGTATGACACGATATTTTACATAATATTAATACATAAAAAGAGAACTCAATAGTGATTTGTGATTAAAAGTGAGAAATTTAATTAATCAAAATTAAATAAAAAAATAAAATTATATAATTTATCTTCTCATTCAATTATAATATATATATATATATATTAAAATCAATAAAAATCTATAATTAAGATAATAAATTATTATATATTTTATTTTATCATGTATAGAGTTTATTTATAAAATTAAAATTTTTCTATGATAAAAGTCACGCATAACGCAACATCTTGCATAGTATTACCTAAAAAGTCCATCATGCCTGAATGTTGCTGTTGAAAAGAGTTTGTAGCTAAGTGATCCTCATCTTTAGGGTCTCTTGTCCTCCTCTCCTTGAAGAGTTTCTAATTGTTATCAGGAGCTCACGTTGATCGGGGTCGGCTGGCTGTGCTTTTGATGGATTTGCTTCATGCATGGGCTAAAAGGCATTGGGCCCGATCAGTCGACAGAAAAGCAAAACCCCTACGACACCGGCAAAAAATTTTCCCATGAATGTATTGTCGTAACGTGGTTTGTACTTCATCGTTTGCACTAGACTCCTTGCCGGAGGCACATTCTCGCCCTAGATAAGAATGCTGCTTAACTGCGGTGCCAGGTCTGCTCATATGAAAGTTTCTTACAGAAATCAACTGTCTCCAATTTGTCGGTCTCAGATTTGTCAAGGGCAAAAATAATGGGACAATTAAAAAGGAAGAAGAGTTGGTAAATGATATATGTAGGGCCTTCTCATGAAATGCTACAAAAAGGCAAGCATAAATTGACCGCAAAAACTCTTCGTATACCCCGATGGTAAAAAGATAGAATATAGTTATAGCTTGCACCTATATGACGTAATGTGAAGAGCGAAAACATCCACTTAAAAACTGCCACGCATTGTCGTATTTTACTAGTTAATTTGCAGAAGAAGATTGTCAGTTGTCACCATGAATAATGGAGCATGCCCTTGAAAGTTGAGAACTCCCCTTCAGTAGTCACTAGTTTAGTTGCCCTCGTTATAGTAGTGTACTATAATAGAATCCATCAGAACATAGTGCTTTGCAACTAATGACATATGGTATCTGAGGATTTATGGGCTCAAAGCAATCAGCTGTCTCTGTTCAAAATCAGTGTCACATTTTAAAGCTGGCCAATAAAGCAGTGAACATTGTAGGTATAAATAGCCATAGCGAGAATAATAATAATAATAAAAGCTTTGTGATTTGTGAAAAGGCCTTTTGGGGAGTTGGTAGGGGTGGCATCAACTTCATCGAAGTGCTACAGCGGGGACCATACCATGCCCTGCTTCTGTTCACAGGGGACCGCCTCTCGGCCATGGCGTCTTCCAAACACTCCCCATGCTCAGATGCCCCACCGAGCCCCCTCCCCTTCGATATTTGCCCTTTGTCAACTATGAAACTTCACAACACCGTTTAAGCTTTGTTTTAACAAGCTTCTCCAATATTAAACGAACTGGTGATTCTTGCCTAGGCAGCCACAAGATACAGCACTTCAACCAGAACATAGATGCGCATATACTATTATCAAATGAAAAAAGACGAGGTGTGCTTGTTCATTATGTCTTGTTGGTCATATCTGATGCCAGCTAGTTAATGAGACGCATATGTTTGACACCAGTTTAAGCGACGGATCTCCATATCCATCTCCAACCGAGCGAAACAAGAAGTTGGGTTGCTGGGACTTTTTTGAGGGAGAGTGGACAGGGTGTGTACTACTTGTTCCAAGTCTAACCATTGATGACCAAGTTTATTTCAATTTAAAGTTGCAGGTTTTGGTGTTTTATAACGATAATTGTTTTCATGTGCAATCAATGAGCGGGCCACCCTCTTGCTCCCTTTCAAACGTTAGTGGTTACAACTTTAGTATATAGGAGTATTATTTTGACCCCTGGGGACCTGTTTTCATGCTCTGGTTCGGGGTTCCTAACTGCAGTCCATGTGCTTCTCGTATGATTTATTTACAGGGTCCCATCACGCGCCTCTGTAAAATTCGTAGTATATATTTTTTTCATCAACACAATTCGGTGCAGCAATATCGAAGGAATTCGATGAAATATTTGGGTGAACAATTCTCTTACTTGTTATCAGAATGATTACGGAGAGCTAGCTCCGAGTAAGAAGTTGCAAGATATATTCGACCATGCATTGCATCAATATGATCATGGAATGGACGACCATTAATATATACCAAGATAACATCAAGGCCGTAAATAAATACTTAGATTGTGTGATCCGCTGTCTTCTTTTAGGTTATTTGAATCTGAATTCCAACAAACAAAGTAAACAAATCCTATAGGTAATTATGAGTAGCATGCATCCATCATTAATGGCGATCCATAAGTCGTTGAAAACACAGGATTGTGATTCATACTCCACTATCCCTTAATTTGCGTGTTGAGGAAAAGTGCATCAGTATAATCTGATATTATACGTAGTCCTGCTTTATTCTGGCTTCCTCACCCAATAGTACTACAGACGAACAATATTTTCAGTCTTTGTTTACCTCTTCATCATTTTCGGTCCCCGTTAATTTCAATTTAATTTGTGATCGTCTACTTGGACGTAATACCACGAGAATATATATGAATCTGGCATTGGAACACATGGGTGGTCATATATATATATATATTGGTCAGTGACACAGTGCCATATTTGCAGAAAGCGCAGGAGTGTTTCTTCAACCTCCAACAGCAATGTAACATCATTTGTTTTAGCTCATGCGCTATTGAATATGCATAACTATAATTTGAAAAAAACATCCCAGCCGATCAAGCTTCTGGTGACCAGTCGTCTGGTCGATTCCCTGCGAAAGATGTAATAAATGAATCTGCATGCACAGTGATAGTTTAACTTTTACAGCTATGTATAGTGCTAAATGACCCCCGCTGGACCACTGTCGTGAAAGAAGAATTAACTTCAAAGACCCATGTACTTGGATAATTAAGTTGATGGAAATTCTCAAACTGACTTTGTTGATCCCTCTCTTACGTACGACAATAGACAACGTGCCTATTTTAAACAAAAAATATTAAATTTATTTTTAAAAAACATATTTTGTGTTTAATGTAAAGTAAATAAAAGTAAATACATATATTTTTTTATAAAAAAAGGACCACGAAGAAAGAAGGGAAACAATACGTAGATTGTTAAAAAATAAATATTTTATTAAGATTTGTTCACGATCGATAATAATAATTTTACCTTGTTCTCGATCGATGGCATTTTTTTACTTTTTTATTTATAATTAATATTAATTGTGTTAAAATTACAATAAATTAATATTGAGAGAATTTGTTATCTCGTAAATATTTTTTATATTAAATAATAATATAGTGAATTTGATCCAATTACTTGCCCCATAAATTTTCTATATAAAATTAATATTGTTTTTTATCTGTGTTAAATTTAATTAAATTAATTTATTTTTCACCAGTTATGTGTTAAAATAAAAATTTAGATATTTGATTAATCCCACTACTTTTTTGGTATTATCAAATTTTTATTTTTATTAATAATGTCCAAATAAGTTATAAAATTAATGAAACAAGATTCTTAATCTCTTACTCTCTCATTGTTTTATTTTTACCCCACAAAACAAGTGGATGGAATTCGAATTGCTTACACAAGCGCGCATGATACATGTCAAAGCAAGTGATGCGTGGCGACGGAGGCATGCAAGTTGCAAAATGGGCGAAGTCAAGTAAAACCCCAATGTAAATTAAGTGTATTGATTAATGAGGGGCAATATATGATGAAGTTTACTGCCCGAGCTCATCTCACTAATGGAACATGTCGACGAGGCTACAAAGATAAGAGCGTATCTTGCAGTGTTTTCTTTTCGTTGCCTCTTGCAACTGCTTTTTAGCTGAGCCCAGAAATCAAACAAACAGTGGTGCCCATTTTTCCTTAGCCTCTTTCGTTTCCTTTTTCTTAATTTCTTTTTTTATATTTTTTGTCTCGAACCTTTTCTCTGACGTATCTGACGTCCCACCATCAACTCCAACCTTTGCTTTCCATAATTAAGCATCACTAGACAGCCTCTTTCCCTCTGTCTCATGATCTATTCGTCTCCTCTCCCGCCTCAACGAATCTGGTTATATTGGCAGAGTCGAGCAGAGATCATTGTCAAGTGACGAACCTATCTTTGCCATATATCTTCGATGGTGTTTGTCTCTGAATGATTCTTGCCCAGAAATGGTATGTGATTTATGCGTCCTTAAATGGAAGGCGATTTATGTGTCCTTCAACAGTTTTGTCTGTGCAGCTGCCTTCTATTGATTATTGCATCCCTTATAAGATGTACGAGTTTTCAAGTGCTTTAAGTCTCTCCTTTTATCCTGTGTGAGCTATTTGGATTTGAGTGCTAATTTTGGTTTCAGGTTTTGGGCCTAATACTTGTCAACTAATGCGGTGGCTTTTCTGTTTTTGTGTTTTTTTCTGCCCATGCTGCTTATAACTTAACAAGCTTGAATTTGTATCACAACAGCTGGGAAGGCATGAAATCGGCCCTAACTATGGTTTGAAACTATTAATCGACCTAATTAAACAATATATAAAAGCAACTGGCGGATAGAAAACTAAGATATATCAGCTAAAAGATTGAGACTTCTTTTATTTATTTTTTCTTAAAAGAGATTCAGAGTTCTAATGAATCTGTCCATGTAGTAGCTAGACTGCGTTAAGTTTTAGTAACGTACACAACGAATTTGTCGTCCAAATGCTATGTGCAAATGAAAATCAATGGAATACACCTTTTGTTTTACAAGCTTTCTATATAGAAAGTGTGTTATCCTCTACTTTTGTTCACTTGTTGATTAGGTTTAAAAATTGGTTGGTTTCATTTGTTGTAGTCAGGCCCAATCTTTTATCTTTTTCTGCTTTTTAGTCTGCTAAATCAGAACTCATTCTTGTGCTAGCATAAATGACAGACGGAACCGAGAGACCTTCGAGCAATTGGAAAAAGAAGGCTATGTTGCAGTCAAGTTTGTCTTGAACAAGCGTCTGTCTTCTTCTTCACTGATTACCCCAAACTTTGGGTCTTAAAATACAAGTTTTAATTGGAAAATTCATAGTTAAATTCTTTAAAAGATAGCTTTCAAATAAGGTGATGGCAAACCTTCTTTCGAACTGCCAGAACTCCGTATGTTGTTTTCCTTCTATCAAAGCTAGTTTTTCAATTGTCGCACTAGACTTTTGGTTATAGCTGATAAGTGGACTGCATATAACTACATCTTATGTATTCTGGGTGATGCATTCCCTTTTTTTTGCTTTTTTGTTTATTCATTTCTGTATCTTAATAAACTTTAATCTTTTGTGGCAATTAGGTACGCAAATAAATCGAACGCTTCCACTCAATTTGCTGGTTGCACATTTTCACACGTCTGATCTGTGATCCTGCTCTTGTCTGCAGTGGTCCTTAGGAACTAGATCTTGTGTCACAACACTTTTTCGTGCGGTTTTGCCACTGTAGGGAACACTTGTAGCCGGCTTTCCATCTCGTATCCATGTGGTGTCCCCCAAAAGAAAATCTTTCATACCCTAACCTACCCCCGAGTCTAAACATTTTTTAACAACTGGGATTTAGTTGTTGACGTAAAATGTACGCCCGTCCCCGACTTGCCATTTGCTAAAGTAGCTGTCAACTTTATTAGCTTCTTTTATATTTATATATATATATATATATTATCTATTATTATTATTCTTATTATTTTTTTCAAGGACAAACTGATCCAAATTTCCTATCAAGTCTGGCTATAATACTTTTATTACTGGTGATGCAGGTGAAGAATCAAGTGCAAGGATCTTGTGATCACATCATACATCAGAACCGCATTGTGATTGTGAAACAAACAATATGAAGAATTCCAACACCGAAAATGAGCAAGGTTCAGAGCAAGATGAGTCAGATGCCAGCAGCCAAGCAGGCTCCAACATCTCGAGTAGTACAGCTACTGCGCTGCTAGATCAGCGCCAGCAGCACGCCGGCGGCGAGGTCTCGCTCGATCTCACCCTGGGCAGCAGCAATGAGGAGCAATCGGCCGGGGGAATTGCCATTCACATTCGAGTAGCAACAGCTCAGGCACCCGAGTGTTCCCCTGCAACTACTGCCAGCGCAAGTTCTATAGCTCCCAGGCGCTGGGCGGGCACCAGAACGCCCACAAGCGCGAGCGCACCCTGGCCAAGCGCGCCATGCGTATGGGCTTCTTCTCCGAGCGCTACCCGAGCCTGGCCGCGCTCCCTCTACACGGCTCTGCTCTCCCGTCAATGGGAATCAAGGCCCACGCGGCCGGCCTCCATTACTCGGCCGTGGATCAGAGGCCAGCTGATCCGACGAGGCCGGCCGGGCCGAGGTTTGAGGCGCGGGGGTATGTTGGTGCAGGCTTCCCTGGGTTTTCCGAGGAGGAGGAGATGGCGGCCATGTTCTGGCCTGGAAGCTTTCGCCCTCCACTGCCCAACTCGGAGTTTGGCGTGGTTAATTTTGAAGAAGAGGTGGAGGAGAACTGCACGTCTCCTGATCTCACTCTCAAGCTCTGAGAGAGTTCAACTGGTAATTCTTCTGTGTACAGATCGAATACCATGCATGGGTTGTTGTGTATATAGATCCAGGTGCTGCATTTTGCAAGTCATGAACAACGTAGCTCAAGACGTGCTCCATTTGATCATCATTATCACTCTCTGATGGATGCTACTTTATATATATATATATATATATATATATATATAATGCTTGTTTAATTGGTCATGATATCTATATATTGTTCATTAGATATTGTAAAATGAGAGTCATGAGTTTGCATGCACGGATGAACAAGGTTTTATATACATGTTGATCGAGTCATGGTTAATGATTATACCCGACTGCCATTCACGAAATTTAGTTAGGGGGATGGTTGATATTATTAATGCATGAAACATGCCCCTGGACCAAGGTGCTACGCCACCTTTATGGAAGCAGCTAGTATTAACAATCTATCTATGAAAGCAGAACACGCTCAAGTTTAAACAGGACTGCAGAAAATTCATTAAGACATTTGGAACTCGTTCCATTTCCTTCATACAATTTTGTGTATCCATTAAAGTTCAAATCTTGTTGGAAAGAATTACAACCCAAATCGAGCATGGCCTGCAGAAAATATTTCCACCTGACTACCAGTACGTCGCAAATCGGCGGAGCCTGCTTGCTTGCCACCCCCAACTATCTGACTGGGCCGGCTCGGCCCAGCCTGACCTGTTCAAAGCCCGTCATGGAGTCGGACCAGGCTGGGCCCGCTCCTCCTTGAAGGCCTGGCCCATGGGCCCCCAAGAAATGGATTCGGACATCTCCTTGAACACCTGGCCCATGTGATTCTCGCTCGTTCAAATATATAATATATTTGAGATTCGTTGGCCAATCCCAACAAGTGATATTTATAAAATAACTTAAATAATTAAAAAGATTCTATTAATTTTCTTTAATTAAATCGGATTTGTTACGGATCAAAGGTTTGATGGATTCTGATGATACGAACATTGTTATAGTCCATATAATCCATTCCATAGGGCCCGCCATAGAGCAGATTGGGCTCATGGGGCGGAGAACGGCCCACCACTAAGTTAGGCCTATTAGAATTTGCATTTAATCGAATTTTGTTCCATATAGACATTTAGTCACTTTCAAATTATACTATTAGCAAATATATAGTATATAGTGCATATATATATATATATATATATATATATATATATATCTTTTAAAAAAAGTATATTTATTATGTATTTATATTCTTTAATAAAAATGTTATCAATCATAGAAAACTATTACCGGTATTTTCATATAAAACAATTTGGGGGCAGATCTGGATTAAACCTGTTGCATTCATATGAAATAAAGAAAATATTTAAATTTTTTCAGTAAAAAACTCAAATTATTTTCTATTCAAAGTTTAGAAACAAGGTAGTCCGGGAAACAGTGACAAAACCCCATCTTCAGCCCACACTTTTTTCGAGCAGAACAAATAAAATCTGATCAAAGCTACAACAAATTACTCTTCTCTTGCGATTGATGAAAATCCGGCATTTTCCGACACAAGGAAACTAATAAATTATAAGTCGGTCACCGACAGGGCTGCGTAGTGGGAAGGGTCGGTGGCCAATCGATGGGTCGAGCATACGGAGTTTTTATTTTGAGGCGTTTCCGACCTCTCAAGGTGGGAAGTGGGGATTAAAAACACCCTAAAATGTCCATCCTGCTCATATTTATACAAAAGTTGGTAAAATAGATATATTGAACGTGCAACTCATTTCCAAATTCCATATATATTTCTTTTCGGGGGTTATATTTTCGAGACAAATAATAAAAAATCTTAAAAAGTGAGAATTTAAAATAAGACATTACATAAAACACATAAGGCCATGTAAGCTTCCATCAAATCATTTATTCATTAACTATATCTATTATAATTTTATTATTTTAATCATAAATAGGTACTTTAATCAATGGTGTATCTCACTCCTCATTGGATCTCCCTATTAGACCTTCTACCTTTATGATTCGCCCACGTGGTATTTCCGGGCAAATCTGCCTTCCAGCCGCTATCTGCCGCATGGTATGATCAAACAATTAAGGACGCAGAGGGCACGTAGAGCATCGGGTCCGACAATTCTCACTTTTGCTTACTGCATTAATATTCCGAGATTGGACTACGAATTCTCATATTCGTATCTTCCTGACATTTATATTGTGGAAAAATGATATGAGTTGACGTGGTGGATGTTCCTTAATGCCGGGGACTATCTATCTCCGTCAGACTCCTTTTATTTCTGAAACCTTGGCTTCTTCGTTCATGTCATTATTAACGGTGTAAGGTGTCTCTATTTGTTTCGGAAACACCACGAATCGCGGCCTCACTTGGACACGCCCCTTCCCTCCCTCCAAACGCCCAAATCTACGATCAGTTTTGTCGCGCTTCTTCGACGCGCATTACCATATTCTTGCATGCAATGCCAATTTGTGGCGCACAAGTATCTCCGCCTCCGGAGAGATGCATTAGAACAGAGGGATCACCTTGGGAGTACTTTAGATATAGTTTGTATGTTGCAAAGCTTAACTTGGCACACATGGACGGTTTCTTACTTTTACTTTCACTTCAGAGAGCATATTTAGTTATTTACTGATCGCCTGCTTCAAAACGCTGGGCGTCTTTTCCTAAAGATTTTGTGCACCTGCTTCTTTCTTCCTTGATCTTCTTTTTGGATAACAACCCAGAATTGGCCAAATAGAAACAGAGTAATCTACACCTCAACCAGTTTGATAATTTTAGTGGCGAGACATTAATAGCTTAAAATTCTCGTTTGGTGTATCAATTGATGCTAATATCGTAAGTGTTAACAATCTTTTGTTTATAAGTTGCCTTTTGGATGTGTGCTTGTGTTTGAGGTTTCTGTTAATATGTGTAATTGTATTAATAATATATAATCCATTGTCGCATTCAAAATACTAAAGAAATCTCGGAATATTCACAGAGGTGGTTGTTAGTTGTTCCATAGAAATTGAAGGGTCTCAAAGCTTCTCGAATATTAACAGAGGTGACTGTTAGTATTTTCATGGAGATTGAAGGGTCTCAAAGTTTTTCTATAAATTGAGTTTCATTTGCCTCATTCTAAGGAAGGAAAGAAAGGTAGAAGAAAAGACTATAAAATGAGAGATAGGGAAAAATGTAGAGATAAAAGAAGAGGGAAAAATATTCATGAGTTTATCTTATACAGAGTATTGAGACTGATTGAAATCTTGTAATCTCAATAGTTTAGGGTGTGTGAGTAATCTTCTTGTACATCTCTATATATATTTAATGATTATAATTTTTGGTTGAAGTAGTGAATTGTTCGTTGTTGCTGGTGGTTTTGATTCTCGATTGAAGGAGGGTTTTCTACGTTAAATCTCTGTTCTTTTGTGGTTTTGTTTTATCTTATTTCTCAGGTCTTATTTTTCCATTACCTTTTGTTCGCTGTGGTTGATCTCCAATTTTGGATTTTTTCTTAACAATTGGCATAGTCTATGGGAAGTTTGGGTATCATTCAATCGGATCTTGATTTAAGTGGGAGTCATGGCGGACAAGTCTAAGACTGGAAAAACTGAAAAATTTGATAGAACAAATTATTAATGGTGGAGGATGCAGATTGAGGATCATCTATTCAAGAAGCTGCTACATCAACCTCTTGTAAGTACCAACCCTGAAGCGATGTCAGTCGATGAGTGGGCCTTATTGGATAAGCGAGCTTTAGCCATCGTCCGATTGTGTTTAATACAGTCGGTGACATTTAATATCTCCAAACAGACGACTGTTAAAGGGTTGATGGAGGCATTAGCTGGTGTTTATGAGAAGTCATCAGCCTCTAACAGGTTCTTTTGTTGAGGAAGATTGTCTCTTTAAAGATGCCCGAAGGTAAATCTATTGCTAATCATTTGATTTCAATAAAATTTGGACACAACTTGAATTCGTGGAGTTGACTTTTAGTGAAGATATTAAATCTTTAATGTTCATGTCTTCTTTGCCGGAGAGTTGGGATACGGTAATTACATCTATAAGTAATGCATCAAAGAAAAACTAAAGTTTGATGAAGTGCTAGGTGCAATCTTGAATTAGGAGATGATAAAAATAAGCATGGTGGATAGCATACCATCCATCTCGGGCACAGCTTTGTCGACGGACAAAAGGAAGGGCAAAGAAAGAGGAAGAAGTCAAAGTAGAGGTCCTAAGAACCGAGGTCACTCTAAATCCAAAGGAAAATTTAAGGGCAAGCCTACTTGTTGGTTTTGTGACAAAGAAGGATATTTAAAGAAGGATTATCCCGAGCGAGTCAAGAATGTAGCTAATGTTGTTGATGGTCATGAAGAGAAATTTTGTTTATTTGCTCATGTTGATTACAACATAGATACATGGTATATTGATTCAGGTGCTTCATTTTATTGTACTTCTCACAAAGAATGGTTTTGTGATTTTGTCAAAAGTGATTGTGGATATGTAATAATTGGCAATGGTCAGAAGTGCAGAATTGAAGGTAAAGGAGTAATTCATTTGAAGATGCATGATGAAGGTAAACTTATTCTCAAGGAGGACAGGTATATACCTGAATTAAAGAAAAATCTTATATCTATTAACAAGCTGGACCAAGAGGGCTATAGGATCACATTCGAAAACAATCAACGGAAGATTAGCAAAGGAGCATTGGTGGTGATCAAGGGAAGGCAATGGGTACACTTTACCCATTGTCTACCAAGGTGAGATCAGTTTGTTTCTTTGGCAGCTGAGAAGAATGACATAACAACGTTATGGCATAAAAGGCTTGGTCACTTGAGCGAGAGT
Organism: Piper betle; assembly: GCA_033002965.1. Taxonomy (NCBI): domain Eukaryota; kingdom Viridiplantae; phylum Streptophyta; class Magnoliopsida; order Piperales; family Piperaceae; genus Piper; species Piper betle. Next base: position 22,572 of record JAURVB010004264.1, read on the forward strand.
GAGATGAGGATCTTACATTCCAAGAAGGTTTTGATAGGTATAATTGATTCTAACTTTGGTTTTTGTGAAGACTGTGTTTTAGGTAAACAGAAACAGGTTAGCTTTACAAAGGGTGGGTGAGAGATGAAATCCAAAAGGTTGGAATTGGTTCATACGGATGTTTGGGGACCAGCCCATGATATATCTTTTGAGGTAATCTCTATTTTATTACCTTCATTGATGATTTTAGTAGGAAGACATGGATCTATACTATTAAGAAAAATCAGATGTCTTTAACATTTTTAAGATGTGGAAAGCCCAAGTTGAGAATGAAACAGGTTTAAGACTGAAATATCTTCTGTCGGATAATGGTGGAGAACATTGCAATAAGGTGTTTGACTCTTATTGTGAACAATAGGGAATTAGAAGGATCAAGACAGTACCAAGGACACCACAATAGAATAGGGTGGCAGAGAGAATGAACAGGACCATCCAAGAGCGAGCGAGAAGCATGAGGGTTCATGTTGGACTCCCTTTGCATCTTTGGGGTACTACAGTGGATACAACTGTCTATCTAATAAACCGAAGTCCATCAAGCACCTTAGATGGAAGAATACCGGAAGAGGTATGGTCTGGTAAGAAAGTTGATTACTCTTTTCTTAAAGTCTTTGGTTGTATTACATATACACATGTTGACAGGGAATCAAGAAAGAAACTTGATACAAAGTCCCGCAAATGTGTATTTCTTGGATATAGAGGTGATGAGTATGGTTACCGGATGTGGGATTTCGAGAACAACAAAGTGTTTCGAAGTCAGGATGTTGTATTCAATGAAGAGTGCATGTACAAAGACATGAAAGAAGAAAAGAATGAGGAGTCAAAAGAAAAAGAATATATGGAGCTTGATGAAGAGATGCCAAGTGCTGAAAATCAAGGATTTGTTCCAAGTGATAAGGAATAATTATCTTCTGAAGAGACCGAACAAGAAGGTGAGTCACAGGCTAATCAACCAAATGATGATGAATGAGATTTTGAATATTCTTATGCACAAGTTGAAATTGATGACTCAGAGCTACCACAAGAGATAGTTGTTGCTCCTGAACCAAGGATGAGCACAAGGGTTAAAAAGCCTACTCAGAAATTAAATTTAATTGTACAACATGTTTTGTATACTGATGTAAGAGAACTGGAGTCCTATGATGAAGCTATGAGTGACAAAGCTCATCTTAAGTGGGAGTTGGCCATGAAAGATGAGATGTCATCATTGGAGAAGAATCATACTTGGGAGTTGGTGAAATTGCCGCCAAAAAGAGGGTTCTACAAAACAAGTGGATCTATCGGGTCAAGTTTGAAGCCGGTGGTATACAAAGATATAAGGCCAGACTTGTAGTGAAAGGTTTTGGTCAAAAAGAAGGGATTGATTTTCATGATATATTTGCATCTGTTGTAAAAATGATTTCTATTAGAATTATTTTGAGTATTGTGGCTGTAAAGGGGTTGTATTTAGAACAACTTGATGTAAATACAGCTTTCCTTCATGGTGATTTGGAGGAGGAGATATATATGGAACAACCAAAAGGATTTGAAGTCAAAGGTAAAAAAAATATGGCGTGCAAATTGAAGAGGAGTCTATATGGACTCAAACAAGCACCAAGACAGTGGTATTTGAAATTTGACAAATTTATGTTGGATAATGAATTTGTTAGGAGCAATTCGGACCACTGCATATATCTATAAAAGTTTAATGATGGGGATTACATTATTTTAACTTTGTATGTAGATGACATGCTTGTTGCAGGGACTTGTATGGAGAAAATTGTTAGTATCAAGATGAGGTTAGCCAAGAGTTTTTCCATGAAGGATGTGGGTGAAGCAAAACAACTTCTTGGGATGCAAATTACCGAACAAGAAGAATAAGAAGTTGTAGTTATCTTAAGAAGTGTATGTGAAGAAAGTTTTTGAGAGATTCAACATGAATGAATCCAAGCCGGTGACTACTACTTTGGCTAGTTTCCAATTGTCCAAAGAACAAGGTGATAAGAGTGAGGAGGATAAAGCTCACATGAAAAAGATGCCTTATGCTTCAGCTATTGGAAGTTTTATGGATGCTATGGTGAGTACAAGATCAGATATTGCACATGCAGTGGGAGTAGTGAGTAGATTCATGATGAACCCAGGAAAAGAACACTGGGAGGCAGTAAACTGGATTTTCAGGTACTTGAAAGGAACTTCTAATTACTGTTTGTATTTTGAGGGTGATAATATTGATGTTCAAGGTTATGTGGACTCAGACCATGCTGAAAATAGAGATAATGGCAGGAGTACATCTGGATACATCTTTACAGTTGGTAGAACTGCGGTGAGTTGGGTTTCCAAATTGTAAAAGATAGTTGCTCTGTCTTCAACTGAGGCTGAATATGTGGCTGCTACAGAAGCTAGCAAGAAATATATTTAGATTAAAACTTTAATGAATGAGTTAGGTTTTAATGTGGTTGATTGCAGGTTGTACAATGATAATCAAAGTGCAATCCATTTAGCCAAGAACTCAACATTTCATTCTAGGACCAAACATATTCAATTAAGGTATCATTTTATTAGATCTTTGTTAGAATGACATAAATTGAAGTTGGAGAAGATATATGGAAAAAATAATCCGGCGAATATGTTGACTAAACCGGTGGATGGAAAAAAGTTGAGTTTTTGTTCAACTTTGGTGAACTTGCACTAACATGCAGGTGGGCTCATGCAACGAATAAGTGGAGGAAGAATTTAGACTGGTGTGTTCCAATCGGACTCCAAGTGAGAGATTGTTAATATGTGTGATTGTATTAATGATATGTAGTCCATTGTCATACTTGGAATACTAAAGAAATCTCGAAATATTAACAGAAGTGGCTGTTAGTTGTTCCATAGAGATTGAAGGGTCTCAAAGCTTCTCAGAATATTAACAGAGGTGATTGTTAGTATTTTTATGGAAATTGAAGGATCTCAAAGCTTCTCTATAAATTGAACTTCATTTGCCTCATTCTAAGAAAGGAAAGAAAAGCAGAAGAAAAGACAAGAAAAAGAGATATAAGGAGAGATATAGAGATAACAGAAGAGGGAAAAATATTCATGAGTTTATCTTATACGGAGTATTGAAAGAGATTGAAATCTTGTAATCTCAATAGTATAGGGTGTGTGAGTAATCTTCTTGTATATCTCTATATATATTTTATGACTGTAATTTTTAGTTGAAGTAGTGAATTGTTCGCTATTATTCGTGATTTTTGACTCTCAATTGAAGGAGGGTTTTTCACGTTAAATTTCTGCTCTTTTGTAGTTTGTTTTATTTTATTTTTCAAGTCTTATTTTCTCATTACTTTTTATTCGTTGTGGTTGATCTCTAATTTTAGAAATTTTTCTCACAGTTTGATGTAGTAACATTTTATGGGTCGACAAAATAGATATTGTCTTTTGGTACTGTTGTTATGGACCTATCAAATTCATGCATGGGGCTGGTTCTCTTCCACAAATGAGAAACAACTTGCCGGGGACGAATGGTCTTCGACGATTTCAGTGTGCAGAGTTCTCGTTGCAAACGCAGAACTTCAACCCCGAAGGCGTCCTGTTAATAGATCATGCAAAATCCAAGATGGCAAGCGCCAACTCCTGTTGGCAAAATGCTTATCGCGACCTATTTGCAGGGTGTTGAGAGATGATTGCTGACAAAGAAAAACAGTTTAGACTTGCATGGCATCTTAGTGATTGCTTCCGGAGAGATTCAGGAAGAAATCATTTTCCATATTGTGACAAAGGATCTCCAATGGTTAAGTGCCTCGCGAGTTTGGATGATTTTGCCCACAAGATCTACCTTGAATTTTTTCATGAAAGCAACTCTATTTGTCACCAATTACAGCTAAGTTTTTTCTTTTTCCTAAAATAATTACAGTTAATTTGAAGATTATCTTTCATTGAATTGTTTTGGAAGATGCTAATTATATGGTATCTTCCATACCTTCTTCATATTTTCTGACCCCAAAGCTATCTTGGAAATTTCCAGGAGCGAGGCATTTAAGCATGAAACTGAAAGATTGGTGAATGAATTGCAACAATCCGCACAATTTGCCGAAGAAAAGTTGAATAATATTGAAGCAGCAACAGGGTTGTTGCTCCAAAGTTCAAGTCAAGTGGAAGATTCGTTGGCTGCAATCAATTCTCAAACCCAAAAAGTTGTCCAAATGTCAAAGCAATTTGAGATCCAAATTGATGATGGGCTGATATATTCAAAGGCCATTTTTGAGAAGTTAAAGGAAATAGCCTCCTCTCAACTTCAATTGCAGGAAGGGCAATTGGAGATGAGGGCTAAAATGGAGTTAGGGATGGCCGCTCTTCAGGATTCTTATGAGAATCTAGGAGAAGGAATGGGGAAACTAAAGGAGGAGGCATTGGTTATTGAGAAAGAAATATTTTCAATGGGTGACTCAACGTCATTAAAGATGCAAAATCTTCAAAGCAGGAATTGCAGGATCATCTTTGGAGAAACAAAAGCAACTTTTGGAAGGGCAATCTGAGGCTCTTGAAGGCCTTAATTTTCTAAAAAATTTCAAACCCAAGCACTGGAAGAAAGCAGGTAATATTATACTGTGATGCCTAGGACACAAACTAGCATTTGACTTTGAAAGCTTCAATATTTTTTTTGAATACTTCTATTGTTGTTCTCACTATATCTTCAATAACATGAATTAAGGGCAACCATTCACGATCTTATTGAGTATGGTCAAAAGCAACAGGACAAGCTCCTTGAGCAACAAAAGCAGTTACAAAATGCTTAGCTGCTCAGGTGTGTAAAACTTGTCAGTATTGTACATTCTGATCTTACTAAGATTGAAACAACAGTATCTGTTTTCTCTACGTTATATTCACATTGTAATCATCTTGTTATAACTTCATGTGCAGGAAGCTTTTGAATTTAAAGAAGCCAGCATGTTTATCACTCTGGACAAGCTCTTCACATTGCTTAATTCTATTGCATTGGAGTCCCGTTTCATCAAAACTTCTATTTATTACTTTGGTGCGATTATTTTCGCCTATTGGCTCACCAGTGCGAGACAGATATCTCGTGTTCGAGCACATTTTTATCTTGGTTAGTTGTTCATTAATTAATGTTCGTATTTAATCAATCTTATTTGAAGAAATACTTACATCTATATATGTCATCTGTTGCAGGCATATGTTTGACCATTGTCGTTGAGTTTATAGCGATCAGGCCAGGCAGCGTGAATGTCGAACCTTCATGGTTGGAGTCTAACATATTTTGGATGAGATCGATGTTCCTACTCCTGGTTGCTTTGGGTCTTAGCATCTACTCCATCTTCTGTTATAGGTATATATGTGTGGAACAATGTTTGCAGCACATTTTTTAAACCTCTCTTCTTTTTTCTGCGCCGTTATCCAATATCGTTTACATTGTTTTCAATTTCTTTCGGCAGAGATTATGAACAATTAAACAATCAAATATTGTCCTGCTTAAGAGACAAAGTTGAAGCACTTGAAAGAAGCATGAGTATGTTTTACTTATTTATGAGTTTGCGAATTTTTTTCCTCTCGATATTATGTCCAATGCTAATGTGGTTCCCTGTTTAAAACTTGGTATGGTATTACAGCTACAGTAAACCTTACTTTGGAGAGTGATTCCAACCTTTCTTCTTGGGCTGGTACAGAAATGCTGGAAGATGAAGAAGTTTGTAATGGCCCAGATTATGCAAACCAGAAGTGGTGGGAGAGAACTCGGTGAAGACAAGCACTTCGACAAGAAAATACGATTTACGGCCTCGCCTTGGTAATTAGCATATATTGTTTATTTCGTAATTGAACCAAGTTGAACTATATACATGTACTACATGACAGTTTGATGCGTAAGAACTTGTTGGGAAGGGCCTTCCTTCATAGATTTTATATTTTCTTCTCTCGAGCTTGTTCTTTCCACTTGGACCACCCCACGTAAACCTACTGCGGGAGGTTATTTTTTGCTTCCTCTATTCACGCTCACTTCAGTTCCACTAGGTGGCGGCGGGTCATGTAGGAGTCATATAGAAAATTACATCATACAAATTACTTTATATAATCAATTATTATTTTAAATAAAATAGTGAATTCTATTTAATTTTTTTGAAATAACTTGGTCAAAATTTAGAATTAAAATGGTTATATAAAAATAACAAAAAATTGATTCTAGTAAAATTACAAATATCTAACTACAATTTATCATTTTTTAGGCTTTTCAACTCAAGTAGATTATATTCCAAGGTTTTCCTAACGTAATATACATAAATAATGAAAAAACATCATAAATTAAGTAGGTATGAATAATAAGTAAGCAGAAATTTAATTTTCGAAAATTATAAATATTTAAAAATAATTTATCAATTTTGATTAGGATATATAATTAGTGTCAAATTATATTCTAAAGTTTTCTAGAAAATAAATTAGAATCAACCACATGAATTAATTGGGTCTTACAAGTTGTAAGACCTAATAATAAATTAATATTTTTAATAAAAAATGAAATGTTTATATGAGCCTAAGTATGATAGGAGGTCTTACAGCTAATTAACAAGTCTTTAGATGACAACTAGGGTCTTTCTCTATTACCCTTTACATGAAAATAACTACTCGTGACTATTCTGTTTCATTTTAATTGGTCCTTAGAACTAAGTCTTTAATTTAATTTTTTTCCAAGGCAAGTCTCTAATTTAATCCGTGACAACTGATTTACATCCAACATACTAGACAAAAGATTTATATCGTACAATCTTATTATATATAGTCTTATAGTTGTGTGCGCTTAATTCCCAGACCAACTGACAAGAGTCATAGCACAGACCCATCCAATAGCAGCGGGAAAGTAATCTTTCTTTTCTCTCTGTAATACAAAGTGCCGGAGCTTGCTTCCACCGAACGTTTTATTAAGAGTATGGAAGATTACGAGTTAACAATAATATATATAGCGGATACACATCAGTGTATCTGGGTCTTCGTTATGACGCATTTTCTTGCAAATCATGATACATCGTTTGGTGGATTAGACAGAAGTAATGGGCAACTACAGTCTAAATTGGAGGCAATCAAATAATTATAAATGTGTGGTTATAATCTAGTTAAGATTTGAAGACTTAGAGGCGTGTTAGGAAAACTTCTCATCCACATATCAAATTAGTCAGGTCTCGAGTGACTCTCTCAACTTATTAGTCTCGATCATGATTAGCGCTGACAAATACCGGCAATGGCTTCAGCTAATTAAGCCGTACTTGTTCACTCAACTAGACTATATATGTGATCTTTTTATAATTATTATATATACATTTTTAAATTGCTCGTTAAAGACGTTTAAATCTTAATTCTAACTTGAAATGTGATCCTATTATACTTGGAAAGTCTTATTCACTATGATTAGAGTAAATCCAGTCAAATTGAATATAGATACCAGGTACTAAATTACTTTTTTCCTAACATCTTGAACATAAAAGTTCAAGAAATTAATCAATCATCTAGTTAAATTAATACTTAGTCTCCTTCTAGATATCACAGTATTATCTCATAAAGTTTTGTTATTTATTTAAAATATCCTAATTATTCATTAAGCTGGGACCCTGTTTCTTACATATAATTATAATAATAATTGGTGTGCATAATATACAAAAAAACAAATATTTGCAAAAGAATCATCGCAGCCTATTAGGAATCATGGAAGTTAATTATGTACAGTACTTGATTTTTGCTTCGTTTGCTATGTCGGGCCGTAACTTTTTACCTCGTGTTGAAGGTTCCGGACAAACAAATCTGACGAGGATCCATACTATCTAATATTCTGTAGTCCTACACGTTTAAATACACCAACCGCGCGCGTCTCGATTTCAAAGCTCTGTAAGTACTCTTCGAGTTGAAGAACGAGGCCAGTTTTACTTTAACCTCTTGAGAGTTTGAGAGGATGGTGACCAATCCGGTCAATCGCAAATAAATGGATACCTTTAGAGGCATTTACTACATTCAAAGACTTTCACTACATGTACATGAAGAGCTTCAATATGCAGTTCAATAATATGTACAACACTCTCCATCCCCGTTTCAGTCCCAATACGTTCTACGCTCGTCCCCACCACCTGAATTCCTCTCCTACTCATCATGCTCTTTGCAGTCGAGTGTATTCCTTCGAGTTTCGCAGGGAGGAGGAAAGGGCACCAATCCATTTTAAAATGGCGTAGACCCACCCCAAAGCCCACTACCACCGAAAAGTGTAGAGATATAAACGCGTCGAAGTCAAAATTGATAATTAGTCGAAGCTGCTACTTCCGATGACTCCATGTGCACCACCACTATTGCTTGCGCCACCTAAAATTGGCCGCCATCCCCATCGCATCTTTCAACCTTAACCTGTTTTATACTGCGGATAAATTGTCATCTGTGGCGTAGCTATAGAGTCTCGGAGGAAATTGTCATCCGTGATTTATGCATAGTGCTCCTCCCCCGAGTTAGCTTGTAATTACCTCTATTTTACATATTCCAATCACGGTTGTTAAAATGGGTATGAATCATTTCGAATCAAAAAATTAAATCGGTCACGGATAGGGGTGCTAGGGTGCTAATTGGAGCGAGTGAGCCGAGAACCCTCAACCTTGAAGTCATCAAGGTGAATATTTACCATCTCAACTATCTTACTTTTTATTATTATATTTCATATATATATATATATAATGTAATATAAAGACTTGTAAGATTCAAGTTACAATCGAGTCAAGTCGAGTCGAACACGACCTTACTCAAGTTCGACTTGTAAGATTCAAGTTCGAGTCGAGCATTTAAATATCGAGTTTCGAGTTCAAGTCAAACCAAGCCAAACACTAAATGCTCACGAGCTGACTCGCTCAATTAGCAACCCTAGTCATAGAGTCCAGCACGATTTTTAAACGGGATTGAAGTGACGATTTTTTTCAAAACTATTTATACCTTTCATCTTTCTTTTCTTTACAATGATTGTTAGGGTGAGAATTATAATTACAGGACAACCAATATAAATGAAGGGTGTACATTTAAAAACCTGTAAATGATTCCCACTCATCTCAAGTGACGAGTCCCAAACAAAATTACTACCAGACAACAATCTCTATTAATTCTTCTCCCTTTAGGCTATTGGGCTTCTTTCCATTAATACCTATCCTCATTTTTACCTTTGACTTTGGGTTTTTCTTTTGTTAAAAAATGGGGAGTTCCCCGCCAATTGCAAGCTAAAAACTCTCCAATATTTATTTGTGTATATATAAATACACACTTACATTTACTTAATATGTATATATGTTATATAATATTTTATTACCCAAATGAAAATAATCCATGAATTAGTAATAAACCGTGGCTTTAATTTTTTTTAAAAAAAACTGATTTAGTGATCGATTCCAATTTTATGCTTCCAGTCACTGCATGATACATGCAAAAATGTACACGACTCCTCCAATATTATATATACTTAGGGTTGGGGGACGAATCAAATCGAGTTGAGTTTTGCCCGACTTAAATTTGGCTCATTTGATAAACAATTTGAGTTTTGAGTTATATAATTTTGAGTCGAGTTATTTTAATTCGAGTTTAAGCCGATCCTGATCGAGTTCAAGTTGAATATTGGTCTTGTTCGAAGTTTTATTATCATAAGTTTGAAGATTTAATTTATTTTATACAATACAATATTTTTATTTTTATTTTTTTGTAAAAATATAAATAATATTCTTCACAATTGAAAGTCATATAATAATTATTAGATTGTTTTATTTTAATTATTTTTATACCAAATTCAAGCCTAATTGAATTTTCAAATCAAGTCAAATCAAGCTTAATATCACTCGAAACCGGCTCAAATGTAATCGAATAGGGTTGTTTTGTTAAGATCAGAATTTTAAATTAAGTTTAAATTTAATTAAATTTGAATCAAATCAAATCAAAGTCATAAAAATTTGAGAGCTGGCTCGACTATTACCGGCCATTATATAGTCGTCACTAATACGAGAGGGATGTATATAAATAAACAGGCGATGGAACCTTGGGTCAGCATGCCACATATGGGTGTGCTAGCTGACCTCGCCACCCGATCGAGATCCTGTACATATCATGTCTCGCTCAGTGGGGTCGTTGTTTAGGACATGCCCAAGAGTACGGGCGGCTCCGGGGGCAATAATTCGAGACCACTCACCGCTACCATTTTATTGTGAACCATTTTTTGTGGCAATGTGCTGTTAAGCATTGCAAGGAGTGCTATATTATCACTTGTCTCCGTCACTTTTGATACAGCGGCAGGGACCATTTTTATAAACAAAACAGGGACCATATTTATTTTCAATAATATTTAACTAAAGTAACCTTATTAATCCGGATTGATTCCGTCAAGCCTTGCCCGCCACACCTGTTGCTCTCGGGCTGCATTCCATCTCTTGGCAATTAGGCTAATTATATTTGAATGGACAAATATATATTATTTTTGTCACCTTTAATATGTCGTTATTTAATTACCAAACCAATATAGATATACTTAATTGTATTTTTTTATTTTTCATAATAGGTTTAATTATACTATATTTTTACTGTAGTCATTAAATCAAATTTCATGGCTAGCTTTCCATGTGGAACTCCATCGAATCGAGCTTTATAATTGACTTCATTAATCGATTTCTTGAGTCAAGTTAAAAAGGCGCCCAGTAAACAGTGCTTGATGGTTGATACTATCTAATATATATCATTCTCCAATTCATCTGAGAATTGATTGAAAGCCAAATTAATTATGGACTGGAGTGACCAGGTCATGATCACGACTTGGGAACTAGCTTTAATCAAAACAAACTTTTAAAATTATGTAGTTAAATTTTGGTCCAGCCAGATCCTTTTGGTAATCTAATCTCGTTCATACATTTATAAGATGGAGATGCCGCCCAGCCTACCACGGAGATCGTACTCATCCCAGAAATGAACAGCTACCTGACTACACATGCAAGGCCGGCAAACAAAACCATCACCTTCATATATGCATTTATTGTAAACAAAATTCATGTATGTGGTCTCGTCTCCTCAGGGAGTTGGACTTGTAAGAAGGCAGCGAACATTACAGAAGATGAAATAGAAGTGATGAATTTTATATAACAAGGAGCTAGCATGAAAGTCGATGGCGACCATTGAGTTTGGAATGGTCGCTGGGCCAAGACTCAAGTGGATTAAGAGCATTCCTGATAAAAACTGTGGGGCCCACAGGCAAAAGAACCTCTAAGCTGGCAACATGGATATATAATCACTTTGCTTACTCGTTTAGTACTTATCATCACTTTGCTTGAAAACGCAGTCGAGTCTATCCCATCCCATCCTCTGAAACCTATTGAGCAACCGCCCCAAGCCCGCATGGCTCCTACTTCCCCATAAGATATCTTCCTTTGTTTGCACGCTGGCCATCCTCGTCACTCCCAACTAATATTTTGCTCAAACTTGCATCTTAATTATAGTTCACAAATAAAAAAACATACCCAATCTAGCTAGCTAGCTTAGGACATTATTTATTGCACCAACATGTTATTTACGACATTCATGCATGAGTTTCACTTCAACGAGGCCAGGATTGAGATGTTAATAATGAGGTGGAAGGCTCAGAGATGCAGTTGGTGAGCAGGTAAACGGCATGCATGCATGAGAAGTAATTTGGCGCCCAAGAAGCTGCTTGGCGTACCTCAAATTAATTAAAATAATTATCTATAGCTATATATATATATATAGAGAGAGAGAGAGAGAGAGAGAGAGAGAGAGAGAGAGAGCATATATAAGAAGGGTGGGTGACGTTAATTTATACTTAATTCCATTTTAGGTCCCAAAAAGGGAAAATGGTGCATGCATATGGTAATAGCCAGGCCATTCCGGCGAACTTCCATTTACATCTCATGGGTCCTCGCTAGGTATAGCAGTTTATTCCCCGCGCCAATCATACATTTGTCACCTGTGTGCCCAATCTTCAATTATATACGCTAATTTTTAATGACTTCATCCATTTTCATGTGTTTTTTTGGTCTTCCACAGTGATGTGATGACCACGCCGTTTATATTTGTAAAGGATATAGTATTATCGTCAAGGCTTGGGTTAGGGACAGTTTAAACATTTATATGTACATACTCGTGTGATTTATATATTAGAGACGGAATGCTAGTGATCAAGCACCGGTGAGAATTATAGTAATAGAATATTAGAGAATTTTTTAGTATATATGTATACTAAAAAAGTATATATATTAGTATTCGTCTTTATTATCATTCTTTAAATTTTAAAAAAAAGTATAAGAGAGGAAGATATTTATAACATGATTGTTATCAAGGCAAGAATTTGATGATCAATGAATCCTTAAAGAGTAAGAAAACACTTTCTTTCTTTTTAAATCATAATTAAGATTTAAAAAAGAAAATCATCAATTACATATGAATAGTTTCAAAGATCAAAATAAAAATTTAAAGTGTAATGAAATAGTAAAAAACCACAAAATTATATGAGTATCTCCGAGTTTTAAAAGGTATTTATCTTATTGTAAAAAAAGCCAATGATCACTATTACCTAAAATAAATAAAATAACTAATATATATGAGGAAAAAGTTAAATACTTAATTAATATTACGAAGAATTTTAATTCAGTTGTAGAAAGGTTTTGGGAAGTGATTGCTCATTGATATTTTCCAACATTTTACAAGTTTTTTTTCCCCAAAGCCATTCCGCAAGTTTTGGTTCTTGAACCCAGCTAGAAAAAGTGACTGCTTGGCTCAAAGTCGCCCAATCAACGCCTGGAACGTCATGGGTACAAGGGCCCACACGCGTAAGCCATGGCCCACAGAGCAGCGCGTGCAAATTAAAACATCACGCCTTCGCGTACGCGTTCCTTCCGCGGGTCTGACAACGTGACGACGGACAACGCCAAACCTCCCCCAACGGCCATTAACGCCGTCATCGCCGTCTCACGGACCTGCCATCCCTGCCACCCGATTACGTACGTGCACGGTGGGTCCCGCCCCCAATCCCAACGGCTAGTCTCATGTCGCTGACCTGGCCTCTCCCACCCGCCGATACAGCACAACTCGGATAGAGTTCCGGAAACACCCCGCTTTGATTGACCTATTCTCGAAAATGCCACCATCAGTAATTAGTGATCATTTACCCCCAAGTCACTCAAAGTGCATTTTAATTTTAATCCTGCCTACACTCCACACTATGTGGACACTAAAGTCCAGTTGGTCCCACATCTACGGTTAGACAAAATTTTTTTATTCTTTTGGTTCCACCAAATTAAAATGTTAGTGATTTTTTTAGATTATTATTATTATTATTATTTATATAATATACATATATATATATATACATACAAAATTATAAATGTGAATTTTTTAATTTTTAATTTAATAGTTCACATTGAATAGTTAGAGATAAGTGATTATGGGTAGTTCGCAAAATACAGATAAATGTGAACTTTAATATAAAAATTGATAATCATGATAATAAATTATAAAGTTCACTAATTAAAAAGAATTTATACTTTAATATTTTTGTATGTATATATATATACACATAAATGATGCAATGTGAACCTTTCTTAATTTATAAACGTAAATCATGATCATCAATTTTCCATTTAATAAAGCTTATCATGCTTTGCACAAGTTGTGTTTGATTTTTTATTAAATAAAGCTTGTCATGTTTTCCACAAGTTATGTTTGTGCTATCCTGTAATATTTGTCACATTAAAATCAAGTTCACGAGCTTTCCCTTCTTAATAATTTGGTGAGAGTCAATCATTTTTAATTAATATCTAATTTTGTATATCTATACAATTGATCATTTAAGGTTTTTAATAATAAAGTTAATATTTACACACAAATATTTTTTTATAATTTGTAATTTTGTTAATATTTACGTATTATTGGTCCAAAGTATAAATAAATAAAGAAAAACAAAGTCAATAAAAAACATTTGGCCACAAAAAAATTATTATTTATAATAAAAGTCAATCAAAATATGGCCATAAAAACTTTATTTTTTGTAATATCATAAATCTTAATTTAGAATTGCTATTTTCATTATTTTTTTAATATTAAATAGAATATTTTAAATTAAAAAAACTTTTGATGAACTTAATGTAAAATAATATATAAATATATATATATATATATATATATATATATCCAGATATATAAAAGAGATTCACGAGCCCCTACGGGCATAAGAAAGGGTGGTTGTGTTGACCATCGCTCTTAGGCCTTCAATCATGACTTTATTTACTTACTTGCCTACCTTTATTAATAATAGCACATTACTCCACACCCAAACACCTTTTCAATAACAAAAATCAACAAGCCCTCCAGTTTCGATTGTCACTTCGATTTGTAGATATTTAGATAGGGGTTGGGTTAGGACGGGCGATACACTCCAATCCCAGTCCAAGCCCGATCTTATCTTAATTATAAATTATCATTAATTTTAATTAACAAAATACATAATAAAATAAAATAACATAAAATAGAGCCTAAGTAAAGTTGGTTCCTTTCCACCAATGAGAATAGCCAGCCAACTCCACCTCTCCATCTCATGTTATTATTACTTCTCTATATATGCAATGCAACTCTGGTCACAAAACCATTTCTGTCCTCTTTTCTTCATCGCTACCACCACCTCCTCCTCCAAGCGCTTCCGCCGGACGGCAAGCATCGGCTGGGAAGGATCAGGGTTACCCTGTCTACCATCTTGGACATAGGAGACGATACAACAGTAAAAGAATGGAGCCTTCGCCACACCTTCTTTTGCTCTTCCTCTGCTCTGTTGTCGTTGCTTCATCCGTGAGTACGAAACAGGGTCTGCCCATCTCCTCCTTTGACGAGGGTTACACGCATCTCTTCGGTGATCAGAATCTTGTTTTGCATCGTGATGGGAATACTGCTCATCTTTATCTTGACGAAAGAACTGGTATTTTTAATTTTTTCAAACTCTTTTGACTTTTGCAGAAGTTGGGGGTGTTATTCATATTCATCTATGTTGCCAAGATTGAAGTTTGATTTATGCTCTTGGTCTGTGCAGGTTCTGGGTTTGTCTCACACGACCTCTACCTCCATGGTTTCTTCAGTGCTTCCATCAAACTGCCCCCTGATTACACTGCCGGCGTTGTCGTTGCCTTTTATGTTAGTTCTTCAATCCCTTTGCGCCTTCTCGATGTTCAATCTTTACCACACTCTTGTTAAATAATGTTGTGATTGGAAGTTATTTTGATTCGTTTTGATGGAGTTATTCTCGAAAGTCGAGGTTTTTGCTAGTTCAAATGGTGTTTTCCCCTGACTTCCTTTCTGGTGTTATTGCCCAACTTGCATCATGGGGAGGAGAAAAGTTGGGGACATAAAAGTGGGCAAAAGTGCGCATATTCATGGATTGCACAGTCGTCTTTTCTTTCTTTGCGCGTGATAAGGGGGAAGGGGGAAGAGAAAGATAACTCAAACCATATCTCCAAGCTATGATGGCTTTTCCTTTGTTGCAGATGTCAAATGAAGACATGTTTCAGAAGACCCATGACGAGCTGGATTTCGAGTTCTTGGGGAATATTCGTGGCAAGGAGTGGCGGATTCAGACCAACGTTTATGGCAACGGAAGCACGGGGATTGGAAGGGAAGAGAGATACGGCCTCTGGTTTGATCCTTCGGAAGATTTTCACCAGTACAGCATCCTTTGGACAGATGATCTTATCATGTAAGATTTTGCTAGCAAAGATTTTGTTCATCCACAGTTTCTTTCCTTACAGACGATCATATCATGCAATATTCCTGTAGAGTATTTCATGGCTAAGATTTGTGTTTCTCCTGTTAGCTCCAGAGGTAGTAGTAAATTTTACAGCTGTGGTTTCTGTTTTTACATACACGGATTAACCTTTCCTCGTATCGGTAATAGAATTACGTACACGGATTAACTTTTCCTCTTATCGGTAATAGAATTACATAAACGGATTAACTTTTTATCTTAACGGTAATGGAAAACCAGCAGCAAATTTCATAGCCGCTTCTGTGAAAATTACAGGCCGAAAGAAAAAGTATTGGGAATTTGGGACGACCTTACTGTGTATTTGGTAAATCAAGAGCTGTTATCCTTTCACGAGGAAGGATTCTTTTTGACGGTGGTGATTATTGATCTACCTTATTGTGAACAATCTACGTGAATACTTTTTCTATGTTTTGATCGAAGTTGACTGGCTACCCTAGAGATCTATATAGCATCCATGGAACATTTGTAGAAAGATGATGCAGACGACATAAATTCTTGGAATACCAAAATGTTTTCTGTTTTATAACAGATTTTACATAGACGATATCCCAATGCGAGAAGTGAAGAAGGAACTGATGGGTGGGGACTTCCCTTCTAAGCCCATGTCGCTATACGCCACGATTTGGGATGGCTCAGACTGGGCCACTCTGGGTGGCCGATACAAGGTAAACTACAAGTATGCACCTTACATTGCTGATTTCTCAAACCTTGTTCTCCAAGGCTGCGCAGTGGACCCTCTCGAGCAGGCCCCAAGGTGTAGTGCAGACGACATTGCCAGCCTCGGCTCTCTTTCCAAGACCTTGCTTCCCTCCCAAGAACAGAGATCAAAGATGGATAAGTTTAGATCAAAACATATACAGTACTCCTACTGCTATGATAGGGTGAGGTACTCTCACCCCCCACCCGAGTGTGTTGTGAATTCAAGGGAGGCCCAGCTCTTCCGGGGCTCGGCCGACGCAAAGTTCGGCGTTGTGCACCGTCGTCACCACAAGCGCCACCGCCGGAGCTCGGCCAGCCATCCAGGGGAGGCTACTGTTTGAATGGTTGCGTGCAAGGTTATAAATCAATAATTATATGATGGATAGTATTTATTGTCATTTTCGATATTCATTTTGACCCGCCTTCACTTATGTTGTCTATTTGGTAGTTTTTTGTTTGTTTCTTTTTTGTTTAAATATATTTTTTATAGGGTATAGTGAAGCGGGGGCGCGGGGGCGGGCGCGGGTGGGGTTTTATTGCCATTGCATTGGGTGTGTGTGGGTACAAGTATGTGTACATGCAACCGAGTCTTATGGTGGGGGGTGATGCTGTTGCCTATTAATGAACTTTGTACTTGCTTCGACCTAGATATCTAATAATAAAAGTTTGCATCCGCACAATATATCTCGAAACATGTAGGTTGGCTCTTTTCTGTTGTTGTTGAGGTAGGGCATACTTGGCCAATTCAGGGAGCAATAGAGGGAGAGGGGGGACCCATACGTGATAATCATACATGTGGGGAGTTGGGAACCACCCCCTTTCGCTCTACTTATCCGTGAAAAATGAGGGTAGACAGGCTCCTCCCTTCTTCAGACGAAAATGGAAGCTCGGGTGGCGGGGACCAAGTTAACAAACAAACAAGCTAACTCTGATACAGTTGTCATCAATTGGTTGAAGATATATCCCAGCAAATTGCAATGCTCATTTTTCCTTTTGTTGTGAATTCATTTTTTTACCATCTACTAGATGCTAATTCTTTTAACTCGATGGAGCGTGTGATATTTTGAGTCCGGTAACGCTCTCCTTTATTATCTGCGCTCCTTTTGTTTTACGCCCGTGAGTTGAGAGTGCTCGTGTCTTTCCGTGGACGGGAGCGCTTCCAGCAGCATACACGGGTGAACTGTCACTGACAAGTTGCAACAGGGTAGGTCTGCTTCAAGGCAAACAAGGGGCAGCAGCGGCTACTATCTCTATCCTAATCGTTCTTCTCTGTCGAGGCATAATTGGATACTATGTAATATGTTTGACTATCTTCTTTGTCCAGTATCTTCATCTACAATCTTGTCTGGACAAGCCGCTCTGCTCATATTGAGTCCACAATAAACCAAGTGTTGTGATGTTGTAATTGAACCATTTGGATGACAGAAATGCTCTGTTGGCATGTTTCGGAACCAAAGTCTCGGACATGGTTTGATAAATTGAAATATTAGTTGCTTAAGAAAATAATTGTTAGGTAAAGGCAACCCATATTATTAGCTCAAATAATAATATTGATATTAGTGTTGAACCAAGAGCCAGATTCGGTCAAGTAGTAAAAGCAAACATTAAAACGGCAGCTGGTGAAACGCTGTAGCAAACATCGATCTGGTCATATTCTGAAGAATGGGTATGAAGGCTGAGCAAGGTTAACGGCAACTAGCTAATTAATGTATAGAGTTATATATCTACCATGTCCTTGGTCAGTTATGAATTATGACCGTAGTTCCTCTCGCATAATAAATAATCCATCTACCAGAGCAAATATTTATATAAGGAGCGCAGGCTCTTCATTGACTAGGGAAGATAGGTGAACGTTGATGATTCCTAGCATAAATCAGCATGTAAATTTAAGAAAAATAGTCAGCTGTAAGATCTTATTGTCGCTATTGACTATAAGACCCAATGAACAACTGAATATGGATAAGTGATAATACCCATTTATAACTGAAATATCTAAACTATCATTAAGGGTTTAATGAATGGTGGTTTTCTTGGATGTAAGACTTACAAGCCAATTAGAATTCCAAATTTAAAGACTGACATCTGAGATAACATAAATGGCATCGGCAATTTTCATTGAGGCAAGTTGGTTTCTAATCCTTGAGACAAGATCGTGAAGAACGATCACGAAGCACCCTGTTGATTAAAGAAGGCATGTCATTTAGCTCCATAACGTTCGTTGGCATTCTTAAATTAAATTGAGACCTGCCATGCCTCAAGCTTAACTGAGTTGGAAGTTGAGAAAGGATTCTTTCTAGACGTTATGATATGCAATTAATTTATTGATCAAGCAAGCTTGTTCATATTCATATATTGATGTTTCTGGCTAGATTTTAATGCTTTTATTATGAACAACACTCCGAGTTGAATACGAAGATATGCCACGGGATGTTCCAAGATGAGTAGCACGCGCAGTTGTATATACAGGGCAGCGGGCTTATGGGCCGGGCCTATTGAGCTGTGGGTGTCTAACCAAGAAGCACCGCGGATATCGGGTTGTCAATCATCATCGAAAGGCCCATTACATAAATAAACAGTATTAAATAATCTCATTAAGGAAAATAATCACTCATAAAGTCATCAGGTGTAAGATTCAACGAATAACTATATATATATATATATATATAAGTGACAGCACCCACTTTTTACTAAACTTTAAGAATTACTATAAGTGATAGTTAATAAGTACTGCTTTGGTGATAACTAATTAGGTCTTCCAAGTATAATAGTTGATTGGGCCCTACATCTATATAAGTGTAATACTTTTCAAAAAAATATCACTCATCTTATTAATCAATTTGACAAAGTGGTATTTAAGGATTTAGAAATTGAAGATTAAAAGGTACATTTACGGTTTAGAACGTATGAAAATTTTATTTATTTGTAAATAAAATAGGAGTCATTTTGTCCCAACGTTGGCCAGCGTTCTTCATCCGATATGAACCGTTTATCATCTCAGGTAGGCAATAGATGAATAGAAGAAAAGCAACGGTTTTCATTAACATGAATAGGGATCGTGAAAACTCGACGTCGGTAAAGCATTTTTTATAATATATATATATATATATTATTTAATAAAAAAAGATAATTAAAACCAAGTTCTAATGAATAGTAAACAATTTGACTAATCAAAATACAATAAAAATTTTAAAAAATAAATTAAATTATTATAATCATATATCATCTCGTTTAATTAGCATGTATTTTAAATGTTAAAATTTATTTTTAAAATATCATATATTATAATTTATCTAATTTTTTATTATTCTATAAATATTTATTTATAAAATTAAAATTTATCCATGACACAGATAATATATTAGGTGACATACTTCTTAATTTACTCTTATTAAAAAGAAGAATTTAATATTGACCTCTATTTAAAAATAAGAAATTTGGCTAATTAAAATATAATAAAAATTTTTAATAATAAATTATTTTAGTAAACCCGTTCATTTAATTATAATTTATTTATAAAGTCATAGTTAATCAAAATAAATATTTAATATATTAAATTATTATAATTAATTTTATTATTTAACAAGAATTCAATTATAAAATTAAATTTTATTTGCAATATAAATTGTGTATGACATGCCATTTTGCATAATTTTAATGAAAGAAAAATTTAATATTAATCTCTCATTAAAAATAAGTTAGAGATTTAACCCATTAAAATATAACAAAAATAAAAAATAATTTAAATTATTATATTTTATAATCTAATCATTTAATTAGGATCTAGCTTTAAATTGAGGGTCAATTAAATTTATATTTAAAATATTAAATTCTTATATAATGAGTATTTATATATAAAATTAGAATTTATATGGCTACATTATTACATCTGGCTAGTTTTTATTTAATAAAAAGTTAATATATAAAATTAGTTTACATGACACGTCCAATAAGAGGCGAGGGCGTGGGCGTCATTTAGTTGGAAGTCAGAGAGATTTGTTTGATTTGTTAAAAGAAAAGAACAAGAAGAAGAGGAAGAAGAGAGAGATCGATCGTTTGATGGGAGATGAATGAGTTGAGGAAGAAGGCGAAGTGGAAGAGATGGAGCATCCTCGTCTTCTTCTCCGTCGTTTCCTCTCCGATGACCTCTGCCGAGTCTGTTCTTCCCCCCTCTCTCTCTCTCTCTCCGAAGTTATCATCTCTCTCCGTCCAATCCAACGATTGCTTTCTTGATTTCTTTTCTGTCTCCCTGTTTTGATTTCGCGTTTTTGGTTGTTGATCAGGAGCTTATATTCATCCACCGGAGCTGCTGCACCTTGGGTTACCGGCCTTTTGTTTTCTCCACCACTCTTTCGCATCTCATCGCCACCAACTCCGCCCATCTCCTTCTCCCTTTCGTTTCAATTCGAGGTGGTTTTGTCCCCTTCTCTTTGCACCGGTTCTTGGTATTCTCTTGATCTTCATTTGATCTGATGCTATGCTATGTATTGGTAATGGGGTAGAGAGGTTGAAAGAGACGGTGGAGGAGTTCTTTGGCTACGAGTACCAGCTTTTTATTGAATTCACTGGTTTGATCAGGTTTAACCTTTTGGCTTCCTTTTTTTAAAAAAATTATTTATTATTATTTTTCTCTTGCTGATGGCGTTTAATTCTTGCATTAATGTTCCATGCATTTTTCACATTTGTGCATGAATTTTTTTATGTCACCAATGTTTGGGTGTTCTTGGGGAATGTTTCTGAAAAAGAGAGATACACCTAACAACATTTATCTGTAGTTTGATTAATACTACTAAAGTAGCGGTGAAAATGTGAGTGACTGATTTTCTGATTCTACCAGTATAGTTGGTGCAAAGGCTCAAGTATTGGCTGGCACAGTGATGACAACCGCCCTTATCTTGAGCAACGACATTTTGCGGTAAGTACATTATTCGATCGTAACACCAGGCGCTCGGCTTATTTGTTGTGCCGGTTTTAACTTTGAGGACTATATTTGCTTCAATTGTTGTGTATTATGAATTGCATTCTCGTAATAAGCAATTTTTTGCCTTTACTTTTGCTGAACATGATCTATCCACTTGTGGCTAATTTTATCTCCATCCTAGTCTATGCTTGTTCCTCTTATACAAGGTTGCAATTATCTGAAACGTCAGCTGGTTCTGAAGTTATAACTCTTTTTTTCGATATTAATGAGCTGAGCCATATTTGTTGCATTTTCGTTAGGCCAAATATTTTCACGGATTACTACTTGTGCACAGGAAGTAGCATGGAATTTTGACCTACAAATTGTACTACTATCAAATTTGAAGTACTATTCGTTTTTAACTAACTAACTAACTATCGGTTAATTGTTTATAATAATTGAAGGCAGTTTGCTACCTGAATAGTCGTGGAAAGGATTTTCAAGGTGGTGACTTCCACTTCCAAAACGGAGAACCAAAAACTGTTGTTCCAATGACTGGAGTAAGTTGACACATTTCTAAGCTCTTTAAATCGCTTAACCATGATGCCACTTCATCTCTAGGTTGGAATATTTTTTGCTTTATAGGGCGTTTGGTTGCATTGTTTTGAGCTTATTTATTGTCAAAATATAAAGTGGCAATGATAACGGATAAAAAAGTGGCTAGAGGCAGTTTCCAGAATGCTTCACAAAATGTTAGAAGAAAAAGAGGGTCGAGCCCTATTTATTTTTTTCTAATGTTTGTCCCTCTCCCTCTTCCCTGCCAAACATAATTTCATCACTTCTACCACTTTTTTATAATTGTAAGGAATCAGAAAGTATGACAGTTTTGTAGAGATTTCATTTAAAATTTTCCATTGCAACCAAACACCCTTAGTTTCTGTCAATTTTACATTGTGCTATATAAATACCTTGGGCCAAAAAGCCCGAAGGTTTATGTTTTTTAATCTTTCTTATATACTTGTTTTGGCTTTGGCATTGCCAGGATGTACTAATTTACACAGCTGACAGTCGCAATGTCCACTCTGTTGATGAGGTACCTCTTGTGCCTCGTATCTAATGCAGAATAAATCTACCTTGCTTTGGAAGAAACTCGTCGAAAAATACTTGTTGCCAAGTGGCTTTGCAATTCCCAGTGTTTGCCTGTGAGAATGGTGTACAATTTGTCCTGCCAATTTAAGATTTATCTACATCCATTATTCCCTTCATGAACTGAAGAATGAGTTCCTTTCTCTGGCAAGTCAATATCTGCATGTCTTGCTTAAAACAATGGATGCTGAAGAGTCATAGACTGCCATCTCTTCACTTGTTAAAACCTGTTTCAAAACTTGATCAGGCCCAACTAAGCTGTAAGGGTAAATTATAAACATGTAGAGTAATCAATGAAAGAACCATATTCCAGACACAATTTTCTCTTTATATGTTATTTATACCTGTCCACATTCTGTGGGATTCCTTTAACCAGTAGGTACCATAGTTTTGGGCCTCAGTAGCCAATTGAGTTTCAAGCTGCAGGTGTCAAGCTTTAGTACCTTAGTCAATCATGGTCGTGTTGTATAAAATGATGGCAGTTTCAGCTGATAAAAGGATTGTTGTGGTATGGGACCTTCAAGTCAAGTTCCTCTTCTTATCCAACCCTTATGTAAAACTTTTTCTTAATGTCACCATACAAATTATTTATATTTTCACACTTTAATTGTTTGCCTTTTCTTATGTCTCTCCTGCTTGACAGATAATTGCTGGTGAAAGGATTACGCTAACCTTGTGGTTTACCCTCGACACTAAACATGATGAGGATGCCAAACTTCTTATGCTTTTATCCTCAAATCCATTGGCAAGCCTGGCAGGTACAACTGACTCTTACTGCCCTTTGCCAGCACCAGACGACATGTACTGGTTTTGCCCGGATTCTTTTTCAGACCCACAGAAGGGCTTTGACATACGCTCAGCTAGAATAAGTATTCTTGGTTGCAGCTTGTGTACCCGTGGTGATGACAATATGGATTTTATTACAAACAGAACAGATGACAGCCCCTTGAAACTGGACAAGCCATTGCTGCTTGCTCGAGGAGATGAAGTATTTAAAATAGAGTTCCGTAACAGTCTGCATGCTTTGCAGGTACACAATGCCCCTCATTTTTAACTGTCAATTAATACGTGTTGGTGCCTCTTAAACTAGAGGTGTCATTAACTGGTTAAAAGCATCTTGCTGCAGGTTTTGCAGTTTTATTGTTGGAATGTTTCTGACAGGCGTGAGGTAGAAAGAGTCGGGGTGATGAATGTAAAAAACTCAACATTGAAGCTGGTAACAAGAAAATTGGGTTTCAACTGCATTTCTTCAGGTGATGATTTGAATCTCGCAGAAAGCTTTCTTGAGACCAAAAATGAGGCCCTAGTAGACTCGGCCAATTTGTCAGCCGCATTTGTCTTGTGGGAGCACTATGTTGAAAATTTGCAGAAGCAGTTGCACGCCAGCATACCTCACTGGATGACCCATCAATCTATTTTCTGTATAAACGAAAACAGCGGCGCAAAAAGCCAATCGCCGTCTCCACAGAAGCTTGCACAAAATGGATAGTTTGTAGTGTAAAGTTACCAATGGAATACTAGACTATTTTTGCATAAGGCGAACAAGGCACAGCATATACAAATTCCATGATTTGTAAAACTGAAATTAGTAGCGATCTTTTTAAAACGTGATAAAGTTATCATCAAGAAGTCAAGCTTTATCATGTAAACTGTATTTGTAGCTGGAATCATTGTACAAGTAGGAAAGAAGTAAACATAAATATTAAATCTCTTAATAATTTGTTTACAAAATTTCACAGGGCGTTATCCATAACCCTTATGGATTAAAGCCCTCCAAAAATAGGTGTGTGCCGCTAGGAAGAGGTAAGTAGTAGGTCCGATGGAATCGAATCAAGCGAATTTCATTCAACGCCAGATTTCAAAACCAAGCCCAATAAATTACTCTTCTGTTAATTGGTTTGGTAACAAAATATCCAAATTATATCACAAATTAAAAAATTTTAATTATTTAATTAAAAGTATATCATTGAATATAATCCTTTACTAAGTAATTTTAAATGTATATATCATAGTAAATAAATTAAATTTAATCATATAAATATTATAACTTTGTGATGATTAATATATAAAAAAAGATTTTGCTATTTTTTTATAAAAAAAATTCAATTATTTCGGTTAATTTGTTTGGGTTGAGTTTCAAACTGAAATATCAATATATATATATATATATATATATATATATATATATATATTATATATCAAATTCTTCACGGTGATAATAAAAACCGAACCAACCTATTTTGGAACCAATCGAATTGCTAATTTGGGTTTGGTTAAGTATGGTTTTCGATTTTTACTAAATTATTCTCACCCCCATAGCAAGTGAGAGCGTGTGTGGTCTTCTTTAGTAATAAAAGGGAAAAAATAATTGGCCCTATGCTTTTGTGGCTAGTTTACAATGCAAAAAGATCGTATAATATATTAGACAAGATACTGCATCATGGGCGGCTAATATGATTGATTTTATTTTTATACAGGTAATATTAAAAATAAATTTTACTTTTCTAGAAAAACTTGAGTAAATAAATAAATTATAATAATTCAATATCTTAAAGATAGACTACAATTTTAAAAAGTACACTTTAATTAAAGATAAGCTTTTTTAATTTTATTTTATTATATTTTAATTGGTTGAATCTCATATATTTTTTTAATTGAAGCAAATTTTAAAATTTTTTCAATTAATAAGAGTAAATAGGTCTCGGATTGGCTCTGGCAGCGTCAGCACTCTCTGGTCGACGCGGGATACACAGTTACATACTTCCATTTGACCATCATATTCTGTTGGTGGGCTCTTTGAAGTGAGCTTGGTTTGCGGCCGAAGAGCTACCTCAACATGGGCCCATATTCTTGAAAAGAAAAAGGAGGCCCATTTTGCGGTACGAAGCTCGTTATCATCTGGACCTTGTCAGTTGTATCGGATCCTCTTAAGTGGGACTCCGAGGGGACGCAAAGTCTTATTAACCAAGGCCAATTTTAAATCACGTTTTTACAAAAATAAAATAAAATAAAATCCCGAATGAGTTGATTTTGAGCTTATCAAAATTAAATAATTTAAATGTATTCGAGTTCGAATTCGAGTTTGAATAATATAAAAAATGTTCTAAGTCGATTTCAAGTATATATATTCAAAACATGTTCGAAAAAATTTTAAGCTATTCAAGTCTGAATCGAGCATAAGTTGAGCTCGGCTCGTTCATTCGTTCGTTTAGCAACCCTAATCGAAGGCATAGACTTTGTGTTCAATCCAAAACATTTTTGTGGGATGATATATATTTTTAGATGATTTTCAAAATAATTGGTTGGAAAACGAGGTCTCCAACTTATAACATATTATTAATGGAGGGGGGCGCTGTTGGACTTTATCAAGTTGGAAATATATTTTTCTTCTATATATTTGTTGTAATATTTATTCCTTTCCTCGGTTGGAAAACTTCCAACAAAAGAACTATATATATATATGTACATATATATATATATATATATATATATATATCATTTACACAATCGTACACTATCATTTTTCTTAAGTATATCTCTCATATTAATTGACAAAAAAAAATCGCTAATTGTTTTCTTAATATTTGATTTCATAAATATTATATTACCGTGTAAATGTTGAACTTGCCATTTTTTGTGCATTAAATTTAATCATTTAATAATGTCAGTTCTGTGATTAACATCGAAAAAATGTCAACATAGTAAGATCATTATGATACGTATATTTGTAATACCCCCTGTTATTACTTAGTTACTTATTAATTTTGAATGGTTGAAGTGTGGAAGTATTGGATAAATGAGTAAGTTGTGGGGAAACGGAGTGCAAAACCAAGCAAGGTATTGACCGGTAAATGATGAATTGGGAATCCGTATTGTAATCATCTCTTCTGCACCCTGATTTTCATCCTCTCCTCCTTGGTTAGGATCAGAGCTTGATTGAGGAATCTCTCCTTGATTCCCCCAAGCATTCCCCCTTCTATCATTCGGTTCCCTCGCAACGCCGTTGAAGTATCCACTGATGGCTAGCCAAAACTATCAAAGTGGCATAAAAGCTCGACGAAGGCGATGGGGGGGCACATTGGTCGCTTGGAGTTGGAAATGGCGGGGGAGACAAAGAAGCAGGGTCATATGCAGACATCCATAGATCATCTCAACAAACAGATAGATCTACTCCTCCGACTGCAATTGCGACCGTCAGAGGGTGTGGTCACGACTTCGAAGCTAAGGCGACTTTCGAATTGGGGCGACCACCTCCTATTAGAGAGACACAGGCAAAGAGGGCACTGGATCGGCATCCTGAAGGATTGGAATAGAATGTTTTCCCCATCCTGAATTTGATAGTGAAGATGAAAACACTTTGTCATTAGACGAGTTCAATTTGCCCAAGTTTATAAAACTTGATTTTCTTAAGTATGATAGATTATCGGATCCATAGGCATGGTTTTGTCGATGTGAGAGATTTTTTAGAGTGCTTAGGGTCCAACAAAAATTCCTAGTGCCCTTTGCAAGTTACTACATAAACGCTGATGCACAAACTTGGTTTGGGGTGATCAAAAGGGAGCTAGATATTTGGGAGGAGCTTAAGCAACTCATGAATGTTAAATTTCTCCGTCTCAATTCGATGATTTTTTTGAGATATCACTTGGTTGCATCAAACTGGTACCGTTCAAGATTACCAAGGACAGTTTGCAAGGTTATTGGCAAGAATAGACTATATGACAGAACGAAAAAAGTCACTAGCTATGTTTGTGGTCTAAAGGAAGGGGCTTAGGATGGTGGTCAAGCCATGGAAACCTGCCACCTTGGAGGACGCTAAAGACCTTTTTCATTCTATTTGAGCACTAGATCAAATTTTGGAGTACATCAACATCCAGCAAAAGTGAGGTTTACAAGTCTCCAGTGGCGAAGGGTAGCAACACAATAGTTTGGGGGGAGTTGAAAACTAGTAAGGGGTGAAGATATTAACCAAGCGTATGAAAATTACACTCAGGGTCACAAGTGCTATAAGCTATTTCTAATCGAGGGGGCATGGGAGAAGATCTCGATGAGGAAACCGAAGAGGAATTCAGCCCACAAGAGACAGAAGAAAGGGACACCCAGTTGGACACTCCTGTCCTTTCACTTCATGCTCTAACTAGTGCTAACTCGATCAACACCATGAGGATAGATCAAGGACGCATTGCAGGGCAGACAGTGGCCACCTTTATCAATTCAGGTAGCTCAAATAACTTTCTTAGTCGCAATCTTGCTAAAAATCTTAAACAACCAATTAATACTAGCTCATCTTTCTTTGTGGTTGTGGCAAATGGAGAGCGAATGCGATGTGGAGGGAGATGCCTGAATATCAAGCTGAATTTGTCAACCTACTCAACTTCTACAAATTTCTATTTACTGGAATTAGAAGATCTCGATGTGGTATTATGTGTTGAATGACTGCAGACACTGTGACCAACCCTACGGGACTTCAGTTCCTTAACCATGACATTTGGTGAAGCCAAAAAGCAGGTCACTCTCAAAGGGAAAAAATGAGTGTCTGACTTGTGTTCACAAACGCAATATAATGATATTCTCAAAAGAAAGAAGAAGGGGCTCCTTATGCGTCTCACTTTGGTGAAGGAAGAATGGGCACTACTTCCATCCACAACTGCTCTATGAGCATCACAGCAATGACTATTAGAAGCAGTACTAGACAAATACCAGTTTCTCTTCCAAGCTCCATCAACATTACCACCAACAAGGGCAGAAAACCACAAGGTTTTATTGAAGAAGTTTTCAGTTCCTATTGCAGTCAAAACTTATCGTTACCCATATTTATAGAAAAATGAGATAGAAAGACAAATTAAGGAGTTACTCAAGCCGGGCATCATCCAACCCACCTCTAGCCCGTACTCCTCTCCGGTGTTATTGATGAAGAAGAAAGACAGGTCATGGAGGATATGTATTGATTATATGGCCTTAAACAAGGTCATTATTAAAGACAAGTTCTCTATCCCCAATATAGACGAACTTCTTGACGAATTACATGGTTCTTATTTTTATTACAAGATTGAACTCAAGTCCGGCTACCACCATATCAGAATGCGAGAAAATGACATTCTGAAGACAACATTTAGGACCCGCCACAGCCACAACAAGTTCAAATTGATGTCTTTTAAACTCCTCATCCACCTTTCAAGCCCTCCTGAACGTCTTTCAAGATTATCTCCGAAAGTTCATATTAGTATTCTTTGATGACATTCTTGTGCATTGAAAGGGATGAGTGAAACACTTAAATCATCTAGCTCACTTTGGAGAAGCTGCAAGCAAATGATTTGTTTGTCAAGAGAGAAAAAATGTCAATTCGGAGTTACTGAAGTAGCTATTTGGGCCATAAAACTAGCTCACATGGGGTATGAATGGATGGTAATAAAATCGCAACGATCTTGGCCTGGCCACAACCGATAACAGTTAGAGCTCTGCCTGCGAGGGTTCCTATGCTTGGCGGGTAATTATTATAGAAAATTCATCAAAAAATTTGGAGCAATAACGGAGCCGCTCAGCGCTATGATAAAAAGGGTTGTAATTCAGTGGACACCCAGGCAACATCTGTTTTTGACACAATCAAAGCTGCTCTTTCATCTACTCCTCTCTTAATTAGCACCACCAGTCTTCAACCTCCCCTTTGTCATTGAGTGAGATGTGTACGATCAAGGGGTGGGGCCTGTGCTCATGCAGGGAAAACAACCTATTGCCTACTTTAGTAAAGTCATTCACGGCAGACACAGGTTGCTATCCACCTAAAAAAAGGAGATGGAAGCGCTTGTCGCAGCAGTGCAGAAGTGGTTGCTATCCACCTATGAACATACGGTGTGTGCCATTGATCATGCAGTGCATGCAGATGTGGCGTGCTACGACGAGACATATCGAGGGCGCAGATTGTGTGTTCAATCCAAAAAATTGTTGCGTTTTGATATATAGATTTTTAGATGATTTTCAAAGTAATCGGTTGAAAAATGAGGCCTCCAACTTATAGTATGTTATTAATATAGGGGAA
This sequence comes from Piper betle, assembly GCA_033002965.1. NCBI lineage: Eukaryota > Viridiplantae > Streptophyta > Magnoliopsida > Piperales > Piperaceae > Piper > Piper betle. The sequence goes on from JAURVB010004264.1 coordinate 52,164, forward strand.
CACTAATGGTCTTTATCGAGTTGGAAATTTATTTTTATTCTCTTTGTAATTTGTGGGATTCTTTATTCCTTTCTTCCGTTGGAAAACTTCTAACAAAAAACCATATATATATATATATATATATATATATATATATATATATATCATTCACGCAATTACAGGCTATCATTTTTCTTAAGTACGTCTCCAATATTAATTGGCTAAAAAATAATAAATCATTAATTTTTTCTTAATATTTGATTAAATAAATATTATATTACTGTGTAAATGTTGAACTCTTCATTTTTTTTGCCTTTTACGTTTGAACATTTCCCAATGTCAATTCAGAGATTAACTTTAAAAAAATGTCAACATAATATGATTATTAGGTGTATGAAATCTATTGGTTAGTCAAATTACTTCGGTCATCGATCTAACAATTGAACATGCAAACATCTACACCCACTCCCACATCTGATTATTCAAAATAACTATTAGAATATATAAGACGTCACACGTCAAATATGTCCCGTGACTTATCTGCTTCATAGCATCATATATATATATATTAATTCAACTGTGGACTAACTATACGGGAAATGTAGTTTTTTTAATTAATCTTCTTCATTTTTCTGATTAAATTATTTATTTTTTCGAAGAAAAATAATGATTCATTTTTTTTAAAAAAATGCTTGTTTTGACCCATGCTGAAATGCTATCAGTATAGTATGGTGATACGAGAGCCGTCCAGCAGTACTTTAGAGAACTAAGTTGGAAGTTGGAACACAGTAACATGAGAACTCGGGAATGTACTTTCCTTTTCCTTTTAGGCTTTTACCAAAGTAAAAGTAAAAAATATGCCTCGGAATAAATCTGGAATACATCATCTCACAAGCTAGCGCATTGATATTTTTCTTGCGTAAACCTCGAGAACCCTGTCAACAAACCAAAAAGCAGGACGGACTGCACCGAATATATCATATATATTCTCAAGTTGATCACTTGCACATCTTCTCCTTTTTCGATTTTCACATCTGCATTTTGATTTAGAACTTTGTTTTTCGTCCATATCCACCTCTGTCAACTCTCCTCTCTGGTGTGTTGAGTATATATGATCAAATATGCTTTGCGGCTTCCTCTAATGTATGTATTATATGCTAGAGCAAGAGTTTTATACAAGCTCTTTTCCAGCCAATCAGGTCTCCCAAGTGTGAACTCCAGATTAGGGTTTTTCATGAGGTCAAAATGGGCCACCGGGGTCTTGGTTAATCTACAGTCGCTTTCCTGTTACAAATCACATGTTTCATCAGCTTGTCTCACTCGACCAAGAAAGCTTGAAATATGAAACACATTGCATGCAAATGTCTCATTCTACTGTATGCATGTGAAGCTAGCGTTTACTCATACATAGTTATTCGATTATATAGCCATATTGTAATTACCAACAAGCAAGGTTGTCTTTATATTATAAAATGATGACAAGTTTTAAGGAATGGTAGTGTGAGACCGACTAAATTGAAGGAAATTAGCAGATTAGGATTTGGCATCGTCATCATCATCATCGTGTTTCAAGCGAAATTTAGTATTATCCACGCTTGGTTAATTAAGATATTGCTCAATATTGACGTGGTTCTCACCTCATATTGGTGCAGTACTGATGTGTGCTGGGAAGAGATACCAGATGACCGTTGTCCTTCCATATCATTTGAGTTGCCTTCCGCCCATGCAGCTTTACTGAAAGGTTCCACAACAACACTTGTGATGTTGATTCAAAGGCATAGATACCCGTCGATAAGGTAAAAACTATAATAAATAAATAAATAAATACATAAAATCATGCGTGCTATTCGTAGTATATGTTGATGCCATAAAAGCAGTGAGCTAATTAAATTGTAGGGGCCAGCTCTAAAGCACGCATCTACTTCGTCAAAATCTACTTTAATTTGTCGTCAATCGCGTGGAGGATGTATTTGGTATATCGCTGCTAGCCTGCTCTAGCTGCCAACGTAAAGTGCCCGGCTACCTTGTTAATGCCCCACACAATTACAACTCTGTGCTTACATGCACAAACATATCATGTGGGCGAAACTAATAGTTTGTCAGTGCTTGATTCACGATGTTTCACTCGCTTAGCAGTGTGGTTTCCATCTTACATTAAATTTGGAAATATAACTATAGCCTAGTCTGTCTTGCTCACATATTTTGGATCAAACTCTTGTATATCCACCTGCCAGACTGCAGATACCTTCGAGGACAGGGATCAGATATCAGTCACCTCTCTTTTAATTTCTAAAAATATTTCTGACCAATCAAAATAGAAAAAAAAATTCAGGCGAGGAGAGGCAAAATCTTAATTAACTAGTTATTAAAACTTAAAAGCCAAAACTAGTTGGGAACACAAGACGATGGAGACAGCATTAGCAGTAGTCCTACCCATATATATCAGCAAATGCAACAATACATGTGTGTCATCAACATACTCAGAAGCTAAGTCGCATACATAAATAGTCTGCCATATGTGCACCAGCTTCATGTCTATCGCTTCCCCGTACATGTAGGTTAGGGTGTTACTAGACCTATCTGTTTTAGTGCTGGCATATCCATATAATGCAATTTATTTCTATATATCCTCGTGAAAAACTTTCTGAGCATTATTTGTGATGATATTATTCAAATTAATATTCTACACGTGGAGGCTAATATTCTAATTAATTAATTAAACAGCCATTAAAATAGAGGGTCCTTCCAACTGCAAGTTCTACCTAATTTCAAAGACTGGAAGTAGTTATAATGCAGCAAATTACAATTAAGTGCTAGTGTGTTACCTATGGAAGGGAAAACAATGAAGGACAGGATTTTTAAAAAAAGCAGCGGGCAGACGTTCGTACGAAAGAAGCAATGTGCATCAGAACTCGGAAGAAACGAACCACAAAAACAGTGCATATACGTGATTTTCTTGACTGTACGGACGGTATGAGGCCAAAACCCGATAGCCATTACAATCCCAAAGATATACAGAGCTGTTTGAATGGTCGCAAAGCAAAAAAAAGATGAGAAACCAGATCTCGTATTTTTATGCGCTAGCAGCAGAGGAAAAAATGGGGGAGATGCAGCAAGAGAGGACAAAGCAACAATCCTCGATCAAAGTGGACAGTACTGCAGAAGTTCTACTATAACAAGCTTTGTTTAAGATTATATATAATATGAAAAAGAAGGGCTAAGGTCAAGGATTTACCTTTTTGGTTATATAAGAAATTTAAAACAAGTTTAGTCATGTCGAGAGTGAATCTGCTTATTTATATATTTATTTTCTGATCTAGCTTTCCTTTAGCTATAATGAACGCATCTATTTGAAAGAAAACGTTAAAGGAAGAGCTGGCCAAGAAGCCCTTTTGTATTCTTCACATAAAGAAAAGTCGTGGACGTGTGGGTGCATTTGTTTTTTACCAAGGTCGACCTAGTTGCGAGCAAATTCATGCAAATTAAAAGACAGTCACAAAAGAAAATTAATGCGTGCTTCAGAGGTATATATGTATATGTAATCATGCAATATCAAATAATTCAGGACTGATCTTCGGTAAAGTTGAAGAGTAGAAGAAATAATAAATGGATAGTAATACGTTTATAAATGGATAATAATAAATAATAAATTCTAATTTGTGCTAACCTGGAAGAATTTCTCCATAACGTCGTTGAAGAGTAGTCCATCTCATTGTGTGAACAAGACGACCCGTCTGGCGTTTCCCGAGTCATGACTCTCCGGAGGTCGAGATCATTCGTTCCCGCCGCCGGCGAGACATCTTCATCACCAGAACCATCAGACTGGCCTATAACATCCAAAAAAATGAAGTCTCTTTTATCCTTTCATGTTATAGGTTTAAAATTAGTAAAAGGCATCGGAGAGCTTGAGAACAAAGAGACAGTAAAAGAGATTTGAGAAATATGAAAAAAGTGAGGAAGATTCCAGGTCAGGGACAGGGTGCGAATTTGTGCTTGGTCGAAAAGGCAGAAGTCTTAGCCATATATATACGAATTACCTGAGGAAGCAGCAGGCTTGTCAGTTGTTTTCACCGTTCTATACATCTGCAAAAGCAAAGGAAAACAATCCGATTTTAAAGTGAAAGATCGCACCAGCTCTACCAAAATCATATAATGAAGTCTCCTCACTTCCCCAAAAGAAAGAAAAGAAAAGAAAGCTATCGAACAATCCAACTGTCTCACCTTTACCCCATATTTCCTGGGCATTCACTAACCTCGAGTTGGATGTTAATGAATGAAGTCATACTTATAAGTGTTATTATTGTCAAATGATCCTCTCACCTCCCATTCCTATCTTATCATTCCATATTTTCCATTTCCTATTTTCAACCTCTCTCCTCTTTCTCTATGTCTATATTTTTTACTGCTCATTTAATCTCAATCTCTCTCCTCTCTCTCTCTGTCTATCTTTTTTGCTGCTCATTTAATTTCATCCATTCATTCACTGTCCCTGATCTGCAACCCTCATCGACGACTGCACCGGAGTGCTTGCAAAAGGGTCGGGAGACGAAGAGGAAAGAAAGATAGTGAATTGCTTCTCTTCTGATCTCATGTGACATCTTTTTCTCAAAAGGCCGTACCTGCAAATGGCTCTTCACATGAGCTAGTGTGAGATCCTTAACATCCATTAGCTCCAATACAGACTTGGGCGTTGCTCCTACTCGCAGCCAACAACAACAAGTAAATCACTGCGTAGCTAATTTACAATTAATCATCAAACTAGAAAGCTTGTTTTTTCAACTGTTTCTTAATTAACCACGCCAATCTAGCTTCAAAGAAAACTTGGCAGGATATCGATCTTGGGTACTGCTGGAAAGGAATGAAAGAATAATTAAGCTCACTCACTCTCATGGCCGCCGAGGAGTTCCACGGCGTGGACGAAGCGGGCATGGAGAGTGCTCGTCCACCGCATCCTCGGCGCCCGCATGCTCCTCTTGGTCGGCAGCTTCGGCACGAACCTCGACCTCATCACACCCTCGAGCTGCGGCGATGCCGTGCCCAGGTGGTGCTGGTGATGGTGGAACTGCCGGGATGATCTCATGAGCAGATCCGACGAGAAGCCGTTCATCCGAGCTCCTTCAACTCCTCCGTTTATTCGGTACGACGAAGAGGGAGGCGCCGGAGCCGAGTGCAGTATGGGAAGGTGGTGCTCTAAACCAGAGGGAGACGAAGGCGGCGGCCATGAAGGGTGGGAAACGGGGTAGAGGCCTATTCTCGAATCACCTCTTACTTTCTCCCTTGTCAAGTCGAAGGGGGCGAATGGGAACGACCTGTTATGGTAGACTGGGATCCCTCTTATCGGCCGGAGATTCTCGTGGAGGTCGAAGAAGCCAGATGTAGCTCCCGGCCGGCCAAGTTGCTGAAGGGACCGGCCGGCGTCCACGTCATGGCCGCTACTGCTTCTCCTCCATAGATTATCGCCGGCGACGGTTGACGGTGTTGTCGTCGCAGGGTACTGACCGGAGAGGGAGAGATCGGTGCAAGCTCGGGCTGCGCTACCACCTGCTGGCGTCTTCAAGCGGCCGTCGCTCCATAGGCTAAACTCGCCGTCCGGCTTGCCGGCGCCGGTGGAGAAGATGGAAGAAGAGGAAGAAGAATTGGGAGGGCTTATGTGCAACGACAGGTCGGGAACAGGTGTAACAGACGATGCAGCTTCCATGAGAGCCCCTTTGTAGTCTAGCAGTAGTGTAATATGTGTGTATCTATTATCTACCCTGGTGGCTTGGCCAGTGCAGCAGCAAAAATAGAGGTGAAGAGAGGAGAGGTGGAGAAGGAATGTGATTTTGATGAGGTTATGTTTTGTCAAAAGCTAGAGGAAAAAAAAGGTGTTAAAGGAAGATGGGAATTGGGAATAGGGATGGGAAGTGATTTGGGTATCTTATTCACTAGAGAGTATATCTAAGACAACGACAAGCCAACCTGCTCTCTTCCTCTCTTCACCTTCTTTCTTGCATCAACATTCTCTATCTAGGAGTCAAAACACACACGCAAAGTAGTAGCTGTCCCGGCAGGAGATGATTGTAAACAACTACGACCAAGCTTTTGGGTTTTGCAGCTCCCGGAGACGACGGGTTAAAAAAGGCCAAGCCTTGTGAGAGTGTGATTCCCTTCCCCCACTCTCCCCGCCGTGCATTCCTCTCACTCCTCTTTTCGTTTATCTCTCTGGGGTCTGTCCTCATGTTCCACCAGTGCTGGAGCTACCATCATTTTTCTATTATTTTGGCGTCCTGATTGAATAGGGAAGAAATGTGGTTCACTGAAATGTCAGCTCTTTTCCCAACTGACCGCGGGCTGTACGAAATATTGTGATGCCTACTGCCTTAGACTTGTATTTGTCTTATCAACAAACTATTCATAATGTCTCAAACATATTATTCTATGAATCTTTTCTTCTGCTTTTAAACGGGTCTCCAGATGCGGATGTGACCATGTGAGTTTGACTATTTCCCGAGCAATCCAAAGAACTCGGTTATTTTAAGCGTTATTGATTGTATGTTCTTCCACGAAATGGTCCAGACTTTATTCTTTGATTTGTCGTGAACATTTACATACATATATAAATGATGGAGTCTTGTTTTTTCAGCTTCAAAAAGAAGAAAAAACACCTCACTAATTCACATGTTGATTATCATGACTAGGTGATTGCATTGGCTGGTCAAAACATCAGGCATCACTGACTCACTGCATCATGTGTACAACATCACTACAAATCCCAAGTGAATCACACTGACCCATTTGAAGTGACTATATATTAAAAATGAACAAAAACCTACTTAATTTATTTGGGAAAAAAGGATAGCAAGTTCCACGGACTGTCACAATTAACTGAGTATTAGCACAAGACAAAATTGGTTTTTGCTCTCCCAGCTGGAACACGTAGAAATTGAAAAAAAGGTTAGAAGCAAGCTAGCCTTATTGACCTAAGAAGATAGCTGGTGTTGTCCTTCTCTCGTTGTTTCTTCTTGCTTAGTGATTATTGTACTCTTGTTCGAAATTCCACCATCCCAATCTTCAAATTCCCTTTCCTACTCCCAAATATTCTCTGCTATAATATTCAATAAACTTGGTGTAACACGCAGTCAGTTTTATTGTGCCTTCCTCCCAATGCTGACTGCCCCCACATCAATCCAAGCCCTAGCTTTGTCGATCGAATCCAGACCATGAACAAACGAGAGATTGGGTCATTAGTTTTATTGAGTTGTCTCCCTTGCTTTAAATGCTTCTGATCTCCATAATAGACTATGAACATGTCATGAGCTGCAACGTCTGATACGTCCTTAAGAAATCAGAAAACTAGAATTTTGACTCTGCAGATGGAGTGACACAGGCTCACAGCTAGCGAGCTTGTCCTCCTTCCATTGCTAGCTCTCTGATTCAAATACTCAAATTCGCAAGTACACAAATTAGAAAAAAACAAGTTAGAGAACAATATATATATCCACCTTGGTTCCATACCTATTAAAGTACATTATAATGTTGGAATATAAAATGCGCAAACGAACTCCTCCCGTTTACACCGCATTGAATCCATTGATGACTTGTTGTATGCCCACCAGTTAAACGCTGTAGCATCCAGGACAGCTCTTCACCTTGCGAATTAGACGGGCAAGAAGAGGGGGAGATGTCCCTGCTCTGCTTCCTAGCTTGTAAAATCACTTGGATTAGCTCATGAACTTGCCAGCGGTGTTGTCTCCCTTGGAAGAATAAAATGTGCGGTACCCAAACGTTCCAAGTATGCATAAATATAATATAACAATTAGATTATTTATAAATAGGATGTTGGTCAATCTAGCTATATGTTAGAATTAAATATATAAAGGATGGGCAACTAAGAAGAGTGAGGTCGTCGCTGCTATTGGTAAATGTTAATCTAATAGAATTTGGTTGTCTTGAAGTTCATTTTTCTGAAAGGGTAGTTGTGATCATTTAATAGGTTCAATATTGGTGAGCACTGATCACGCACGAGTCACGACATGCCCTTCAATTTGACGATCTGAGCCAATTAAAGTATCTGATCTGATTAGACAAGACCAAAGTTTCAGTGTCCAGCAGTCGCGCTTCTGGGGCTTTAGAGAACAAGAAGAAGCATAGATTAGGACCCGAGATGTTATCGGAATACGAGCTGCTTTTACTTCTTTTTTCATTAATTTGTCACGTCCCAAAGAAGTAAACTGCAAATCACAGCATTTCGAACAAGTCTAATGACACCATGTTTACACACATGTCCCGATGGTCAGATTAAGGCGAATTATTTTGGGGGTTTTGCACACTATTTCGCAGGTAAAATTGCAATTCAAACAACTTGGGTTGGTGGCTTCGTGTTTTATCCTTAGTTTTAAGGGTTGGTAGCTTCGAGGTATTGCTGATACTGGGAGAGAGAAAAGAAGAAAGGGAGAGAAAAAACGGCAAGAAAAGGGAGAGAAAAAGTAGAGCAATTTTGTCTGTGGTTTCTGGGTTTTCACTTTTCGGTTCAACGCCGATGATCAAATTAGAAATTAAGTCTAAATACTTTGGTGGTCTTCCACCATATTTCTGGTAAATAGTTTACTAGGCAAGATAAAGGCACCGTGGATATATAACGTTTATGTTAGAGATTGACTTTAATTTTATATACAAATTTTTATTTAATGATGAAATTAGTTATAATGATTTTATATTTTAGATATTAATTTAAATTGAATGAGAAGATGGACCATAATAATTTGATTTTTTTATTGTATTTTGACTGGTTCCACTCTTAGCTTCTCTTTTATTAATAAAGGTAGATATTTACAATTTTTTTGTTCCTATTCCATCGAAACCATTTATTTTAAGATAAATATGAAAACATAACGCTCTCGTATATGTTTGTGGGCATCGTATCATCTTTTCCAATCTTTTCAAGAAATATTTGCCAATCTGAGTGTTCCAGCAAGGGCGACGTGAAATTACTCACAAGCATGGTCAGGGCAATCGGTTATACTATGCAGACGCAGATGCCTTCTTTCACAGCAGCGTTACGTTTTTAGGATGGTGGGCTATCTGCAACTCGAGAAGGAAAAGGGCAAAGGCGAACAAAGACCGGAAAGCAAGCTCTACTTGGCTAAAGATCATTCCCATATTGGAGTTGACAGTGAATTTGCTATCAATTGTCAGCTTTCATCGTTAGGGTTTTTTTCAAAGACACTTTGGACCTGGGGCTCAGTAAGTTAACTAGCTAGGCCAATGGTTCGTATCGGCCTACCTTTAAAACTCGGCCGCTACAGAAAGTCGTTGAGTTGACTTGCTCGATAGGAGTCCGGCCAAATTCGGTAAAAGACTCAGTTAACATAAGACTAGAGTGTTAACCTGGTGAGTCAACTCAGAGTTAACTCGCTGAGTTCGGCATGTTCTTATAGCATGTATTTAATTTCACAAAAAAATATACACGTTGGGTACAGGCCTACAGGGAATTGAATTCACAACCACTAAGCTTTATGGTCGATGGTCCAACGGAGTGGACCGCCTACTTCCTTGTGTCTTATGATCTACATATGGGTAATGTGGATTAGATATAGTATATCCATATCCGATCTGAATCTATCAAACCCATATCTAATTTGTATTCGACCTAGTTAATTAATATATATATATATATATATATATATATATATATTCGTCCACACTATATGATCGAACTAAATGATCAAATCCCTTGGTCGAGCCAATGCTTCCACAACTAGCCATCACTTGAGAAGCGGTCCACTACGGTTCCAAAATTAAAGGAGAAGATAAGGAGTGGATAAGAGGAAGCCAGTGAAGATTTCAAGCCATCCAATATAGAACCAACCAAGGGGGGAACGGAGAGGCTTGGCTTTAATAAATACTTCATGACAAATATATGAAAAGGGGGCTCGTACGTTAAAAAACTTGTGTAGAGAAAAAGAGATGAGAAGAAAGCAGGAAGGAAGAAGAGAAAGAAGGAAGGGGAGGAGCCCCTTATCGGAGATTCCTCTCCAACGACCCCCTAGCCCACCAGTGTAGAGCTTGGAATGCCCTTGATGCAACCCAACCGAGAACTACTGTCATCGACAGCCACCCTCGCTAGAAAAAGACAAAAAATGCCCTCTACTGGATTAAGAAATAACATTAATTAGCCACCTTGTTGGCATGCGTCCGATTAGCCCAAGCTGCCTTCGGTCATATCACAACCTCCACTGAGTTCCCCTCACAGGCGGGAACAAAACCCATCTGAGAGCTATTGCCTGAGAAGGCCTTGGTCACCTGAAAAGCTTCGATAAGTGGCTCACCGGAGCAGCAGAGTACCATAGCAGTATAAAACAACAAGAAGCAGTCAACTTTGGGCCCTCCGTACGGCCAGCCTAGGCCACTACTTGGCAGACCAACACTTCTACCGGACTCCCGTCAACATCGCCGACACAAATCAAGTTGAAATCCACAAGAGAGGAAGAAACCCTCACAAGAAAATAGCCTAGAAAATGCCCACTAGAGCTGTTCAACAGCAGCATTGAGCCATTTTTCACCATCCATCCTGCTAACCAGAGCTACCATAGGACAATTTACTCCTTCCAATTGGTCCCTATCATATATGGTAACAAACACAAATCAAGAACCTCCACATTCGGTCGCCACCTTTGCTGGAAAACAGCGACATAGCCAAGCCAAAAACCAGTTTTTTTGGAACTTTTTGACACTACCTATGCCGATCAGAGGTGCCTCTAGCCACTGAATCACCACTAGAAGCTTCATAGATCCTAGATCCACTGATCTAGGTGATCGCCGCCAGCCTCAGCCATCGGAAACATTGTCGCTAGAGCCACCAAAGCCTCCACCGCACCACCCAAGAAGTCACTTCTGTCAGACCCATTAATGCATGTTCGTGTTCGTGTCTGCAACCATGAAGAGCTGTCCCACGAATTGATAGCGAATCCAGATCGTGTCCATGCCCCACTTGACTCATATTCGAGTTAGCACACTGAACGCCACTTATAGTTAGCGCACCCGGACTTTTTGAAGAGCGCACACACCAGGGTTTGGTCCAGCATTTATTCTACCCTGAAGCAACCCTAGGCGGCCACTCCAAAAAATATTTTGAAGGCCTTCCAGACTTCAGATTGAGACAAAACTTGCTACCCCACTTGTTTTGGACGTTCCGGGCATAGTAGTGAGGTTATTTTGAAGATTTGAAGAAAAAAGGAGACTAACCAGGGCATTGGAGTTAAAGTTATTAAAGGTGAATCAATTCAAAAAGCGGCACAATTCACTATTTTGTATAAAGTTTAAAATAAAAAAAGACATAGTAAATTCGTGTTTATCAAACCAATATGAACTAACTTAGGGATTCGAGTTGAACCCTAAGGAACTACGTAAAAAATTTTAGGTGTTAATCCTCCATTCGACATTTTATTTTTTACTCCCACTGAGCCTATTCATTGCAAAGGCGCCTTTAATCCCACCGAGCCTATTCATCTGATATAACTCGAAGCGAAGACTTAATCACGGGGGTGATGATCGCGCACCCAAACATTATATATATATATATATATATATATATATATATATATATATATAATTTTAATATAAAATGAGAAAATACTAAAAATTATTATTTAAATAGTTTAAATTAAAAAATGAATACAATTTTCTAAAATATCACCTATTCTGATTCGGATCACCCAAACATTTGCTCGATTTGACTATTTTCAAATACATTATATGTCCGAAAGGTCTAAATAAAATCCGATCTGAAACTGTTTTAGATCATGTATAAATAGATTGAATACGAATCAATTCTATAGACATAAGATATCCTAACATCTCTAATATTATATATCAACAAACAAAATATTATTAAAATTAACTTAAATAGCACAAACTAATAATTATTAAATTAAATGCTAGTAAAGCATCACAATCTGAAAATAATTTCTTAGCTCTTAATTGACAGTGTACATCTAAACAAAGTCTCTGATCTAAAAGGTTGTTATTATTCAAGTTCTTAATAAATAATTTTATTTTATAAAATAATGATGTGACCTTATGATCTATAAGCTCATTCTAACATATATATTTTAGTCATAATAAAGCAAAATAATCACCAGTGGCAATATTTTACAATTTGTACATAAATAAGTATATATAAGTAAACTAGCCAAAAACCCCATGCAAAACGCAGACTATACTTTTGTAAATAGACTAAAATCATGGTTATTAAACATATAAATTACCAAATTATCAATTACTAATAAAAATTATTTAAAATTGTTTGAAGTAAATTGAACTATAAACTAAAAATATTATGGAAGTATCTAAGCTATAATTATTAATAAATTAAATGGGTTATTCAAATATAATGGTGGGATATTCACAATCATTGAACCTTAAAAACATGCTTGAAATTAAGTAAGTTTGAACCTTTATCAGATTAAATAATGTATAACAAATTTTACAAGTAATATTCTTGAACTTCAATTCAAATTATATAAAACAATAAGATATGATGGTCTAATATGTTGTTAGATAATGATTAGAAATATTGAAAGTTAATAAATTATTATTAGTTTATTTGATAATGATGTCATTGTAATCAAAATCTAAAGTTATGGAGTTGTATAGTAAATTAAAATATGAATAACTAATTATCATAAAATAATAAGTATGACATATTAATCACTGTAAAAAGGGTTTATGATAAATAAGGTTCTTACATTAATTAATTAAGTAAATTAAATAGTTGATTTTACTAAGTTCTGACTAATAATATTATAGGCTAGTGAATTTTCTTATACTAATTATTGACCGATAAAAATATTTATTGAGTATTATTATTATACAAAAATTATTTATTGGGGTGGTGTATGTTCTATTATTTTGATAAATAATGGTAATGAAATAATATGGGATACTAACCTAATGCAAATAATGGGTAGATATTATTAATTAATTGATGTATTGTAAGATTAGTAATTTAGTGTATTAATAATAATCATATATTAGTCGAGTAATCTATAAAAATATTAGTCTCATAATCAATTAAAATATTGTTAATATGTGTTTAATATAATTGGTATTTGTAGTGTATTAAATTTCATTAATTAATAGATTAAAATTAAGATCTTTAGGTGTTTATAAGATTAAGTTGGTATCTTTATCATGCTTAAAATGAATATTTTGCAATAAAGGAAAATATATAAATATAGTAATTAAAAATGTACTAGTAAGTTAGTAATTATTTATCGTTGACTAATTGTGAATTGTGAGTTAAATGGTTAATTTAAATCTTTTAAGGTTGGACTTATATAATTATATTATGTGAATAATTAATTATTTCACATGACTTATTGTAAATGTTGAAAATTGTATAGACGTTGGTGGGCAGACACTAAGATAGAATAGGCTAGCTAATATACCCAATGTCCTCACTGCAATATGAAGGGAGGTTATTTCTCTTAAAATAAAAGGATCAAAACCTTTTACCCCTCGAGATGGTTTACATGTACTTTTCCAGTTAACCCATAAGGGTTGGACACCCGTAGTGCTTTATTTTGTTGGGTGTAATCATGATATAGTTAATTTATTTCATTGCATCTATTTTTGCTCATATAAGTCTTGTTCAAATTAGGCTCGTTTGTCATACTTGCAGGTGCATTATCAAACTTCTAGGTTTGTATAATAATTAAGAATGTATAGTACTCAATTGAAGTCTCGGTCGGTTTAAGTTTAAACTCGACTAACTCGCTCTAAGTGTGAAAGAGTCGTCAATGAGTTAACTAGCCCAACACAAAGCATGAAAAGATTATAATTAAAATAAATTAATCTGCCCTCATGCCGAAAGGGGTATCTGATGACCTATTACGCACTTGTGATAACAAGAGGGTGGGTCTAGGCAATATCAGTAACTATAGATTAGGCTTGTAGCAAATGTATATATACATGAGAGAGTAGCTTAAAGGGGAGGTCATAATAGATTAGGCCTTTTGCTTATGTGCACATGTATGAGAGAGTAGCCTAAAGGGGATGCCACCCCTGAAGGCAAGGAGCTCAACATAGGCTCATATAATAAAATAATAGAAATGATGAAAAATTGACATGGGTATTACCTTATTTTCTTTTTTATTATACGACTTACTGATTTTAGCACTAAAACGGCATTGTATTCGCAGGTGGGTCTCTATGTTGATGGTTGAGAAGGGAATTTGACTTCGTGTTACAACTCGTTTATCAATGACCATCATCATATTAGATTTGTGGACTTTTCTTATTTTAATTAAGTTAAACATGGACAATTAAATCGTTCTTAGGAGACTTGCGTCATTTTTGATTACTTTGGTTTATTTTATTTATGGTTTAGATTCATGAGCAAACTCTCATTTAATCTTATTGAATTAGTATGACTTTGCATTCTTTATTTCATATAATATATTTTTTCTTTTTATATTTATATTTTGGAGATTGCATTATCATTACATTTGTCTCTTTTGTCATTAAATTATTCCTTTCTAATATCAGTTAGCTCGAATTTTTAGGCCGACCATTACATTATCATACTTGTGGGAAAAAATAAACAGGAAGAAATATAAAATTTAAAACAATTCATGTAAAAAATACAGTAATCTTAATGGTAAAAAATCATTAATCGCAAATTGCTTAATATAAAAAATTAAATATTATATTTGTTTTACCAACATCTAATGGACAATTTTTGCAGCATTTCTTCCAACTATGTGTTTGATTCTTCAAGTTTTTTTTGTATCTCCAAGTTCATTTTTAATAAACCATAAATCATCGACCTAAACCTCTTTACATGAACTATGACCCATTAGAAGTTCACGATCTTTGAAGTTTACTGTCATTGGACAACTTCATAAAAAAAATTATAAAAACATGAGAAAAATATCATAATTTAAAGCAATAAATGAAAAAAATGCAACAATGCTAGTAGGGAAAGTCATCAATAAATAAATATAAAAATGTCACAATGTAGCCATTTTTGGGAAAATAATGAAGATAAAATTTTGAAGTGAAAATATTGGAAAGAGAAAATTCAAAAAAATGAGGTATAAATGATAAAAGATAAAACAATAATAAAGGAGAATTGAACAGTGAATAATGAATTTCAAAATATAAAAAATCAATGATATTAATAATAAAGAACTGAATTGCAGGAAAAAAGACAAATACTATGCATAATAAGGAAAATTGAATAAACAAATTATAAATAAAACCTAAAAATATATAAAAAAGCAAAATATTAAGAATAATATAATTACCTTGTAGTTATTTATGTCTTTTGATACGTTAAGCTTTCAAAATCATTTATCAATCAAAAAAATATTTTAAGAGATGTCAACTTATTTCTAAGGAGAAGATATAATACAACCCTTAGATATGGGATGTAATGGAGGAAAAGTGCATTCTCTCGGGAGGTATGAATATATCATTTAGAAAAGGCGATTGGGAGTAATACCCTTTAAAAAATGTGTATATTCTTTACAAGAGCGTTATACGCTTTAAAAAATACTCCTTTGAAATCAACTAAGTGTTGCGTACCCGTTTAGAACAAATTTAGTGAACATACCCGCTATAACAAATTTGGTAAAAATTTCTTGATTAGCTTCATTATTTAATATAAAAACTTTGTGCAAGACTTCATCTAGCTTTAATATAGATGTTTGAGTTTGAATTCGAATTTTGAGTTTTTAAACTATGATATCCTAACTCTCTTATAAGTTTTAACTGATTAATCTGGCGGACCAAAATCTCACGTGTTTGCATTAGTAATGTCAAATATCTTTGCTAAAAATACCAAAAGATTCACTAACACGGCTCAATCCCGTGTTCCTTTAATCACTACCACCCAATGGCCAAAACAATGTTTTTTTATACCTCAGAGTAATGGTCGATCACCTTCCACCAGCTTCTTTCACTCCAGGTTACATTGAATTATAGAGCTCAAGGACATTGCTCTGTATAAAATAGCTCAAGGACATTTGATTTATTCATTTAATTTTATTTTCACACTGTGAGCCCGCACTACAAGGCAACAAAAGCAAACGATCAGCAAAAGATATTTCATTCACAATTTCCTTTTACAGCTCTAGATTGGTTGGACGGGTGACGATTGACGAATAAAGTATTATCTATGTTCGCCTAATTAGTCTTGATAAAAAGCTGGTAATCTATGATCAAAATTTTTTGGTCACGCTGGTCACAATCAAATTAAGATCATATATATATATATATGTGTATATATATAAAAGTTTCCTATACTGCAGCACAAGTGCTTGCCTGTGCTGAGTTTGATCTTGGCCGTTGAATTGATGCATCCAATGGCCAAGATCAAAAAATAAATGAGAGGGGGTGGCTGCTGGCACCGCCGCAGCAGCGATGGCGGAGGGGCAGGAAGGGTGCCCAGCCACGGCGACAGGGGGGCGGCGGCGACAGGGGACGGGGTTGGTCGGGCGGCGGCAAGGTGGTCGCGGGTCGCCACGCGGGGGTGCAGCGCGGCGGGGTGGTGGGCGGGGGCCGAGGGGGGGGCAGCTGGGCGCCCGTTGTCGTAGGGGTGGGAGCCGTAGTGGGGAGGGTCTGGGAGGTGGGCCGCTAGGGTGCACCGCCGCGGCCGACACCGGCTTCGAGAGGCGGCGCGGCAACGGGGCAACGGCCCCGACGGGGTGGGGTAGTGTCGCCCAGCGGCGGGATGGCGGGCTGACAGGGGAAGAGGCGGGCGGCTAGATCCGCTGCGCCATGCGGGGGTGGGGAGGGGTCGCCGTAAGGAGGGGGTTACGTCGCTACCCTGTCGGCCGGGGGCGGCGACGAGCGGGGCAGGGGGGTGATGTCGCGTCGGCCGGCAACAGCGACGTGTCGGCCGTGGGCGGCGGCGACGCCGCCCCATCTTTTTTTTTTTCATCCAGTCGTTGGATTGAATCCAACGGCTGGATGGCTGCACAGGCAGCACAGTAAACTCATCTCTCTCTCTCTCTCTCTCTCTCTCTATATATATATATATATATATATATATATATTATTGTTATTATTATTATCTTTATTCCTTTCTCCTTTTAAAAGAAAACTTCTTCTATTTCAAAAACTTCATACAATCCCTATATCTTTTATTTTTTAGTAGTTTTATATCTTAAAATTGCATCAATTGGTAAGAAAAAATACTTTCATTTAACTATTTTACCGAATAAATGCTATGTCACCTTGATCAGAAAGTTCAACCTCTAAGGTTCATATGCCTTAGCTGGTTTAATAATCTTTTAATGTTAATTTAGCTACTAATTTTAAAAATCTCTGATATCATTTATTTTTATAGTTCACTTGTAGGCAATTCATATGAAAAATATATTAATATTTGGTTTATTTTTATTCAGTGATGATTGGTTGGTCAAAATCGAACACACACAATTTGTACATTGTGTATCGATGGACTGATCAGTTATTCGGCCATCCCATTTATGGCCACCACATGATAGTCTATTTACCTATGATAGAAGTAGGGCTGCTAAACGAGTGAGTGAGCTGAACTAAGCTTGTGCTTAAACTTGATTTGAATAGTTCGAAGTTCATTCAAACTCGACTTGAAATCGAATGAGTTTTGAACATATATGCTCAAAATCGACTCAAACAATATTTATGTTATTCGAGTTTGACTCGAGCTCAAATATACTTAAACTATTTAATTTTGGAGAGCTCAAAACCAGCTCGATTGGGAGCTCAAAATCAGCTTGATTATAAGGTCAAAAGTAGCTTACAAGTTGACTCATCCAATTAACAATCCTAATTATGATTTTGTTCCCCTCCCCCCTCATTTTCTTAGGGTAGACAAAATTATTAATAATGGAAGGCAAATACTAATTACGATTTCAATTTTTCTTGTATATGTATAAAAAAATGATATTAAATTATGCGGTGAGCGTAGATCAAACATGTGACTTTCAGATCTTCAGACGGAGGCGCTCCCAACTAAGTTGTGCGGGTTTGACGCTCTCCCAACTGAGCTACCCTTGCACTAATGTTGAGGATGTTATTTGTTTAAAATAAAATAATATAGATTTAAGCCTACATTTTTTTAGTTTTAAACTTTGAACTACATCTTGAAACATTGCAAAGTGCAAAGAAGGCACTAGATCAGGAAAAGTCTGCCTTGTTATTATTATTAAAATTATTCTCTCCTTAATGAGGAGTTCATTTATATACCTCTATGATTAAGGCTATTCAGAAGGCAAGTCAAGATTTGCTCGATTAAAATTTATTTCATTTATATTTCTTTTTTGCACATAGGCTACTTTGTTACTTTACTGTATATAAATAAATATATGTAGCTACAATTAAACTTATTAATATTATATATATATATATATATATTAAGATTATCTTAGTCGGGGGCAAATAATATTTTTGTCTCAAACTTTAATCTGTATCGTTTGATTACAAGGATGACCTAGATTTGATAAAACAAAAAACAAAAAATAAAAACAAAACAGTCCCACCACCTCCCTCCTTTAGCATGTAGTCAATAATAAAATTTATTTATGACTTTAAATATATTTTGAGTAGGCAAGTAATATTATATATATTATTATATTATATTATCGAGTCAAGTTTGAGTCGAATTATGAGTTGATTTCAAGTTATAAGTGAGTTGAGTAGAGTTGAATACTGTCGTAATCGAATTTAACTCGTAAGATTCAAGTTTGAGTTCAAACATTTAAATGTCAAATTTTAAATTAAGTCTCAAATCAAATTAAACTAAGTCAAATGCCAAATAATAACTAGTTGCCTCAGCTCAATTAGCAGCAGCACTAGATAGAGGGAAGAAAGATGACGGCTTAGATGGGCTGCAAAGGGCACACAACGTAAATATGGTTGTCTTGTGACTCCATCAAAATTAATGAACATATATCCTCATCAGAATATTATCAGTGACTTATCGGACCAGCCAACATTTACACGTGCAATAGGGAAGAATGTAGGAAACTTGTTATCACCTTCACAATCTGTTGTCGACACTTATGATGATGATTTTCACGAGTTTGTCCACCAACTACGTACTATTAGACCATTAGTAATGCATAATTTCATAATATGATGTCCCTAAATTTCGATGATTGTATTGTCGCTCTCGGAATATAAAGCTACTTCTTGATGTGTTATTAACTTGTTGTGAATATATATATATATATATGTGGAAAAACTTTTCTTGTACTCCAGCATAGCCATCTTGGTTGTGTTGGAGTTTGATCTTGGCCGTTGGATTAGCATCCAACGGCCAAGATAAAAAAAGATCTACCGGCGCCGTTGCAGCAGCGACGGCGGAGGGGGCGGGAAGGGTGCCTGCCACGGTGACGGCCGGGGGGCGGCGACAAGGGACGGGGGTGCGTGGCGCGAGCGGGGTGGCTGGCGAAGGCGCGCAGGGGGAGGTGGCGTCGCCGTCGGCCGGGGTGGCGGTGGATGCGGCGGCTGATCGTGCGGCAACGCGTCGGTGGCGACGGCGGCCGGCGGCGCGCCAGAATCCTTTTTTTATGGGGGGCATGTTTCAGCCGTTGGATTTGATCCAACGGTCTGAAACACTACCATCTGACTAGCTGCAGTACAGCTTCCTACTCTGCACTGATTAAATGCCGACAATTATCATGATTTATTGGCAGCTACATATGTATAAAGAAATAACGGAAGGGGCGGTGCAGATAGCGGGATCTATTGCGCAATATTTATTTCGGAAACGACGGCAGATATCTATTTTCCCACTTAAACTATGTAGCATTTACGTTGCTTATATTTCATCATGGGACAATTTTATATAAGCTACACATCATGTAAAAGTGTATGAGCTAAACATTTAATTTTAAGCTGTTTTGTGAGTCCCACAAAATAATATTCATATATATTAATAGTAGAGTACATAAGTAGGAAGTTGATAAAATTTTAAAAAATTTTTATATTATCATGACCTATTTTTAGATTTTTAAAAAATGCACTACTTAATAGATATTTTGAAATTATTTTTTAATAACTTTATTTTAATAATTAAAATGAAAGGGAGAAACACTATATTGAGTTAAAATTTTATACTTATCCTTATTATTTATTTATTTATGTAGATTTTGAGTTGTGAGATCCACTAAATTGCTTTAAATAAAAGGAGTAGCTCATATAGCCTATATGAGTTGTATAAATATGACTCTTTCATCATTTATATAATTTGTGGTGTCGCCTGTTAATTAATCACTTCCACTTCAAACTAGCGGGGAAATTTTTTTTCCTTTTTCCTTTTTTTGCTTTTGATGTTGGTTAAAGCCAAGAAGCCTACAAACTCGCTTCTATAATAGGGATAGGTTCAGATATCCGATACCTATGAATCTCATTTGATTAATCCGATAAGTTTATATCTGATCGAAAACGGTCTCAGATATAATTTGGGTTCAAACTTTTTAGATATATAATATATTCAAAAATATTTGGATTGGATATAGATTTAGGGTGATCCGATGCATACAAGATTCGAATAGGGTATTTTACAAATTATATTTTAAAAATATTTAAAATATTATTTTTATTATTTTCTCTATTTTTTATATTAAAATTTTATATTATTGTAGTCAATCAGGTTAGATTTAGATCGGATATGAATTTTGTGGCAGATATGGTAAATGAAATAGATGTAAGGTTCGAATTCGAGTCAGATTTAGATATAGCCATATCTGATCCATATTCCACCCAAACCCATCATCTTATATACATTCTACTCTACCTCATTGTTCACCATGCTTACTATATAGCTTTATGCACAGTTTACTTCACTAAAACTCTTTCCGATTGATTCAGCATTATAAAGATAAACAAATATTTTTGACTTGACTTGTAAAAAAAAATTTACTCAAGGAAAAAAAACTTAAATAAGTGATCATTGGTATATTGCCTTTAAAGTTTTAAAACTAAAGACTCAGATTTGACTCGATAAGCTATGGAGTGAAGCCAAACTTACAGTTTACTCTAAGCATTTTTATTATTTTTTCAATCCAACAAACAAAAAGATATGAAATTAATACGTATAAATCTTTTTGACATAAGAGATTAATTAATATATTATTTATGTTACTTTAAAATATTAATTTAATATAAATTAAAAAAATATTTTTATTAACTTTTTTGCTGGACTTGGCAGTTAATTATAAAATCTAACAATAAAGAGTCATATATGGATTTTGACTTGAGAAACCATAGAGTGCAGTCGACTCCGAAAGTTTTTTAAGTGAAAAAGAAGTTTTAAAACTATGATTGATTTGACATTAAATTACAAAACTCGGATAGCAATTAAGCGACAAGTAGTATAAAGAGCCATAAAATCATCAATAATAATAGATGAGATGACATGTATCTACTTATCTACTTAATATAAAGTAAGTTAGTCTTTAGACACATATTTGTTTTACTTTTTTAATATTTGTTTTGAATTTAGAGAATTTTAGAGGCAAAACAGAGTAGACTACTAGATTACATCAATGACTGAGATTAGATTATATATATTTTTCTAATAAGAAAAATTTAAATTGTAAAATAACCATAAGACATACGTGGAAATTTAGCCAAATTAATAGAAGACATGTTGCAACAAAAGACATGTGATAATCTTTTTGTAATATACAAGGGTAAGATAAAAAAATAATAATAATAGAGAAAATTTAGGCGAATTTAGGAGTAATTATGCTATGTTTCAGTTTCGAAACCGGACTGGTGAATGCATGTAATTCAGTTCAGTCGGTTGATTGGTTCAATCAGTCAGTTGGTTTGGAACCAAACTGAATGAATCTCACCCCTATTAATATATGAATCAATCAAATAACTTGATTATAGTAACAATAATACATTAAAAAAATATTAGTTTTAAAAAATTGGTTTTTTTTTGTTTGGTTTCGGTTTCAAATAAAACTTCCTACTAATAACCCTACAATGTGGACTTGTATTTGTCTAAAGAAAATTGAACCCATTTTGTCAAAATTGAATTTCGCTATATCTAGTGTTTGATTCGGTTTTTTTAGTTTTAATCAAATTAATATGGTTTGGTTTGATTTTTCTGAGATTTAACAGAATTAGTGGAGCATAAAATGACGTAAAACCAAAGAGAAATTAAACACTTGAAGACGATACATAGCACAGCAAAAAGAGAGAAAAAAGGGATACATAGGGGAGCTAGATTAGAACTAAGACATCGTTTATAGTGGTTATTCTCCGAACAAGAAGCATGTAAAAGAGACAGGAAGAAGAATAGAACATAGAAAGGAGGGCCAAGAGAAGAGGTAAAATGTCGTAGATGTGGGTAGCTAGAAAGATAAAGCCGGGTTGGACGTAAAAGAGAGCATTTAATGTTGATGCAGACTCTTCCTTTCAACTTTTCTGATCATAAGAGTAAAGAGAGAGAAGAGGGATTGAAATGATTTTGTAATCTATTGCTTTATGATTGAGGACGACGATGGGCTGTAGCTTTAGGTTTGACAGAGAAGCATGATGGCCTTATGATGGGCATGAAATTCTTTCTGGGCACTGGACAGCTTTTTCTGTTGTTTCTTTTTCACGTTGGGGGGCGTTGGTCAATGCTCGATCCATAACCGGTGATTTCCACAATCTCTTACTTACATGTACATGGGACCTACTGCGCTGTATATCTACTCTTGCTCCTTTTTTTAATCTTTCGATTCTAAATTGGAATAACTCTCATGCTGCATGTATCTATCAGCCCCTTCGTCCTCTTTCTGTATGGAATTTGCTACATCGGCTTTGGCTTTTATCACAAAGTGCGACCATCGAGACCGACAGATGACACAGGCCTTGCACGTTCATCACTGTCTCATGTGTCTCCCCCGCACTCAAAGCGGGCTTAACAAGTAACAACTTAGTCGGCCCCCTTCTTTCATGGAAAACATATATATTGTAGTACCTACGTATGTACGCACCCACAATCAGCCTGATGTCAAGTTTATATCGGCAACATTTGATTAATGTGGCCTCATTTTCAATGAAATTGACTGATCACCGGACTTTACTATAATATTGTTTACTACTTACCTCATCGTTCACACTTATCCGGGCACCTTTTTAATCAAAGATAAAGATGGCGTCTCTTAACTTCGGCAGACGAGGAACAATGCTATAGCTAGCTAGCGGTTTGCACCCTCATGGCCTGCCATTCAATTAAACAAACTACAACGTCATGCTTAGCTAGCTAGTTAGATTGTTATTGTTTCTATACTAAGGGCTGGCAATGAGCCTTGTACGCTCGGGTTCCGCTACTCGGGCTCGATTCGCTCGCTAAACGACTCAAGCCTAAGTTGATCCTTCATCCCTTAGTTTGGTTTAATATATTAGCCGGATCTTGTCGGACAATTTGTTAAAAAAGTATACGTAAGTATAATTATTACAATTTATATAAGAAAACTATAAAATGGTGCAATATATAAAACATTGTCAATTAATTTATTATATGATAGAATCCCTCGAAAGTTTGGATGAGCCCTGATTAATATAAATTAAAAATAATGTTACGTGCATCAGCAAAATTTTTCGTACTTTTCATCTTAAATTTGATTGGCTAATTTAATAAGTTACTTTACTTGTCACTTATTTTGGGCTAATCAAAATCAAGGGGAGGAACAGTGGGGAAAATTTTGGTGTGAAGAAAAAATTTCACTAAATTAAAATCTTCGAGCCGACGGTAGAGCTAGCGCCCGAGCAGGACTAAAGCTAGCCAGGCTCGTCGTTGCCACCCCTACAGCCTACTGCTCAAGTGACGGTTTATATATGTAGCTTTTTAAGTGCTCATCAGCTCATGCTAAAAAGAGGATAGTGACGGGAAAGTGATTCCTTCTTTTTGATCACTTTGTTTTTGGAAAGTCATATACGCTGCCTTTCTGATCCTGCAAACTTAGATTTTAGCATTAAGTGGCTTCTTTTTCTGCACCATGCGCGGCATGACAGCAAATCATGTGCCATCGATCTGGCTAAAGCAAGCCTAAATCAAACACGGAATGCTCTCAAGATTTATGCAGACACTGATTCATTACAACAGCATCGTACCATGACAGCTGATCAAATTCCTTTGTAACTATTTTGTAACAACTGATAAAATTACAGCATAGGAATTCAATCCTACCAATGCAGGCATTTAATGTGTTCTAGTGCGGCAGCTAGTTTTGGCATGAAGTCGGGTCGATGGCCACTGCTGCTCACATGGACCCTTCCTATTCTCGTTGATTTGACGCTACAATGCTCTTCTCTTCTTGCTTATTACGTTTGCAGACATTATGTGGGAATCGTTTATAGAAGGGGGAAGGAGCTGATAATGAGAGCACGAACGTCTACGTTTGCCAGGACCGCTAACACGCTTCTAATATATATACATTAACAGGTCAGGGCCGGGACTCCAATATTGGATGTCTAGGTTTTAGGGTTTTGTGGCCATCACTTGGTTGTCTTGTACACCAGCGACTCGTCTCTCTCACCCCTTCTTTTGTACTCAGGGCTCGATATAAATGGTGTGAGCCCACGTCGAGACGGGGACAACACGCTCCCTTTTTGCCAAGAACATCTTGCCAACTACCCCCTAAAAGTCAGTTCACCCCGGCCCTGCGGTTATCCTTGATTAAACTATGATTCTCAGTCGGTTAGATTGATCATAATTAATTATCTAAGATTTTAGTTGTCCTCCAGCTATCTACGCAGCCATGCTTGACGAGAATGAGAACGAATTCTCGCTTTGCAATGAATCAATCATGCACTAAAAAAATTTGATTAGCATCACGCCTATGCTAACTAATTTGTAGACCCAGACATTGTTTAATATCTCAACAACTGGACACAGTGGTTTTGAGTAGAAAGTTTGACGGTCGGTACTAGAGACTAAGACCGGCTCGCTTTCATTTGCCACGCAAGATCTTGAATAGTATTACTCTTGTACATATAATGCAGTCGAGAATTTATGAACAGGCCCTTTCAATCAATAAATTACCAGCAAGCGTCAAGAATGGGCCGCAACATGAAGGAAAAGTCCAACAGAGGTGACCCACTTGAAAACGTACGACTTGTGGCGATCAAAGAGCCCAATTGTTCTTCTGATCAAACGGATGTCAAATATAACTTCCTCGCCATCACTCACAAGTCACAGGCATTGCTTTGCCGCGACCGATTTCGCACAGCATGGATGAATCAATATCAATGCATCGGACAACGATGATACCAACGGGCAGCAGCCATGGAAATTTACCAATACAGAAAGGTGTGAGGTTAAGCCGTTGCCATCTTTATTATGCCATGAGCTTGTGCATCGGCGGAATAAAAGTTCGGACCAAAGTGGGTGGCTGCCACCGTATTGTCAAAGTGGGATGTCGATAAAAGACGAAGCAAACTAGACATTAGGTGGCCCTTAGCAGGCGAATCGACCCTGGGGAATTTTTTTGGCAGAGTGGGGGCACCAATTCATTGATGGGACTCCTTCAAAAGTGATGGACCATTGTGTTACTATTTACGCTGCTTTTAATCTGTCATGTCATAGAAGTAGAACCAACCACCAGCTTTGTGCGTGGATTCCCTCTGTTTTCATATATGGCCAGACTCCACAGGAACTGCACGTTGATGAACTTGCAGGCCATGCACATATAGGATCATTACTTTAGAGCAGCAAGTTAGCAGCTGGCCTTTTTCGACAAATTGATGCCAGACTCACTATTGAGGGCTAATATATAGAGCAAATCATCTTATTTGGAACGTCGTAGTTAGCTGGTATAATATCCGGGAGGCAAGAAATAAAGTAACCCTTGATCTTAACTAATTAGATCACATGCTTGTAATAATTAACGTGTTGAGATGGCTACTCCGGATTGTAAATTAGCCATATTTTGGGGAAAGGGAAGAGAAGGTGGGACCCATGGGCCCAACGACATCAATGTCAAAAAGCTTCCTATTGCGGGATTTGTGCCGGCTCTCAAGTCTCTGGACTCTCAACATCGCTCTTGAAAGAAATTGATCAGATTTTGGGACATGTAGATGCCACGAATACGAAGGACCTCGATGTGTGGACTATGAGGTGCTTGAATGTTGAAATCATCAATCCATTAACTTCATTTTTCAAGCCTTTTATGTCGACAAAGACTTGATGAATATACGACCTATACTAATGTCAATCAATCCCCTTTTCATATATAGCAGCTTAAATTTTTTAGTGTTTATTTTGCAGTAAGATTGTAAGAGTATTGTAGTTAACAAGCCAAACGCCATCTTCGTTTCACATCAAAGCAAAGCCAATTCGACAACGTGACTTTTGTTTCCAACTTTAAGGATTTTGGGCTACTCATTCATATGCACATTGGATAGATAGCTTTTTCTTGAACTACGTACTACTCTATAGAGGCATACTCTGACTCGTGAAGGCTTGAAGTTAAGGGATCTTAATTTGACAAAAACAACTGCATTTTATTGTAATAAATTGCATATATTCATTTTTAGAATTTCTTTTCAAAAAAGGAAAAGTTTTTTAGAAAAGGAACAGTTTATATTTATCATTTACAAGAATAAAGTCGGCGAGATTTCAGGCATGATAGGAAGAAGAAACCTTGGCACTAATCCTATCTGCCAAAATCCCGAACTTAATGTCTGATTCACATAATCTTAATCTAATGATGGGCCGGTACATCCTCTATCCCGAGCTCACGGAAGGCGTAGTATATCTGAGAAAAGGGCATACATTATGGACCACTTCTATCCTCACTGGCCTTAAGTTGGCCCAATAAACAGCCACAATTTGGGCCCAATCAGAAGACGACAAAATTGGCCTGATTCCACATCTAACATGGCCATTAATTGCTTTGAAAAATAAAACATCACCATTCATTAATCAAATATAAAGAAAAATTAATAATTTCTATATTTATAACATTGAGAGAACGTGAAAATGCAATTTGAGGATTGTCCTTTCTTGGAAAAAGTTATACTGTTTGGGGGTTTACGGTTTAAGTATTACTAGCTTAGACCCAGCGCAACGTGTGGCCCATGTCTCACAATATTTTTGAAAGCCTAAAATTAAAATATATAATATTAAAAATCATACCAGAAATCTTTTCTCACAAATAAAATATAATAAGTAAACATAACAATTTTAAATTAAAAATTTAGTAAGAAACATTTATAACTTTTTTGTGGATATTCGTTATAAATATTATTTTGTCAAAGTAAAAGCTAAAAACTTGCAGCAAGTATCTAAAATAAATCATCTTCCTATAAACAGATTTAAACTTCCCTCTGCCTTCAATCTTTGATCACCAATTTAAAATTCGCATAGTCAATGTCTCCTTTCCACTAAGCTAGGAGCAGCACTGAAAAGTGCTAAATTAATTACAATTCTTAATGTAAACCCATGATTCGAGTCAGGGTTTTATATTCAAAACCGGTCAGTTCGACCGTTATTTTCGAGTAGAGTCAGTTTCAGAATGCGTGTACTGAGCCGATACCTGTCTCGTCTATGAGCCATGAGGGTCATGTGTACCCAAGTATATGATGATAACGTCATGAACACAATAGAAAAGAATGAGCCCAGATTGGCCAGATTCTTCTCCCAAGTATATGATGATAACGTCTATGAGCCCAGATTGGCCAGATTCTTCTCCCATCGCCGCCGCTCTGTTTTATGCTTTTTTGGCGAGCTGTTACCTCTGTTGGCCACGTCGACCTCGTAGATGAGTCGGGCTCGCCGAACCGGTTCCAAGGGCACCTAACACGATCACTTTCCGGCCAGTAGACGCTGCCGGCGACTATCGCCGGAAGCTACCGAAAAACTGCCGAAAACCGTCGGAAAACTGAAATTTCTGGAATTCGCCGGAATTCACCGGATCTTCCGCGGGGCTCACCCAGTCGAGCCCGATCGAACGTCGGATGCCGAGGAGCGCCGAATTCGAGCTCCGAGACACGCGACGAAACCCTAGCCGTCGCCGATTGCCGACGATGTGAGGTATAATTACCTCCAATTTGATTATTTAAATTGATGATTATTAGCATAGCATGGTAGGACTGATTATTTATCATGATAATGCCTAATTACTGATGAAGTAATGATGGTATGATTTGAGGAATTGTAAATGAATAGTAAGTGAGCTAATGAGATAAAATGAGTTGGAGCATGATAAGTGATCATGATGTAATTTAGAGAAACAGAATAAAATATAGTATGAATAGTTTGAGTTAGGATTATTCTCTTTTATGATTATTTGACTATGATGGATGATTATTATGCCGTGTGTGGTATTCATTGATTTTGATGCATCATGTAGTTAGAGGGCGTTAGTATTTAGTTTTGATGTGTAGGTACGGAGTAGGAGCTCGCCGCCTAGGCGCGATGACACGCTTGGAGCTTCTACCAGGTCCGTTTAGGACTCGTCTCTTTTACTCTTTTCTATTGTATGTTTGTTTTAATGCCTACAGGACGAGTTAAGTGGCGCTTTATCGGATCTCACTTAACTCGGGCCATTTAACCGAACATTTTCCGGATTAATAACCCCTCAGGATGAGATCCCTCGAGGTTGATTTCGAAAACAAGATCCACCGAAAGTTGCCTTCGGGCCTATTATATAACTCCCTACCCAAGCCTATATATATATATATATTAGTTTTCGCGTTTCTGTGAGACGAGAGATGGAGAAATCGACTGCACGTACCATGCAGAGGATGCTGTGACAGTCAAAGCGGGCTCTGGATTAGTGCCAGCGGACTGTTCCATTCCCGAGGGATCCTGACAACTCCGCGTTTGAGTTCCTCACACCCGGAGAACGTGGAGGTTTACGGGTACTGTTTAGTACAGCGCATGTCCGGACTTGTGGTTCAAAGGGTACTAAAGGCGACTGCCTGAGAGTACTCGGCCTTCGTGCTCAAGGCCAGGAGAAATATGGAGGTAAGGAGAGGGCTTAGGATAAAGTTTCACGAGAAGTACTGAAAAGAAGTGCCGAGAGCGGCACAGTACCAACAGCAGATCAGTAAGTTCGGGATGCTACCGGGTCTGCAGCCCAGTGGCTCCTCAGTAGTGCCCTTCAGAGTGTTCACGTGGAGTATATGTTGTTTTCTTTCATATGAGAGTTTGCTCTCATAGCCAGTTTGTTATAGTTATTTTCTTTTTGGACCAGTAACGCTTGTTACTAACATTTTTCCTATATATATGTAGGTGATAAGCACGAGGTGGATGTGTCGGCCAGGACGGAGGAGCAATGAGGTCTTCTGCACACACACATTGGGTGATTGAATGTTTAATATTTTGTTTATGATGTTATTTTATAAACATGCTATGATTAAATATTTGAGGCATGACAATGACATGAAATGAAATGATTAGAGCAGCGCAACAAAAGTGTGATGGGTTAGGACCCAAAGTTCAGAGAATGATGAATATAGTAGATTAGAAGTCTGTGTGAATGCTATTGTTGCTATGCGTATATATGTTTGAATATATGATTTTGACAGGGTGGCCCCTAATTGTATTTTTAGGGGAAATTCTGTCCCTTTCGTTTTAGAATTTTTACTAATTTTAATTGTAATTGTGTTGGTGTGAAAATTGGTTGCATGTTATCCATGTAGTATCCTGTTAGGGTTTTATGCATTCATACATACATATAACAAGTTAGATCTTCATCTTAAGACGCCGAGATTGGATCCGTACGAGTTAGGTTCGGGTTAGCCGACCTAACCGGGGCCTGTAACATGCCGGTTTGGTTCACGAGTGTGAACCGGATTTGGGGTGTTATACTTAATGTGTATAATGTTTAAAATTAATTAATAATATTGATAGATTATCACAAACAAAAAATCAATAATCTAAAATACAAAGTAGTTTAAAATGTAAATATTAATTAATATTTAATTTCAAACACAACTTTTAAAAATATCTTACTAATTGAAATCAAATAAAAAATGTCAAAAGCAAAGATCTTATGATGAAATTTGAAAATAGGAATTTCAATATTAATAAATAATTAGTTAAAAACACGTGTTTTTAAACAATTAGAGTAAAGATTAGCTAATATTTATTATTACACACGACTTTCTAATTGTCGTAAAAGTAAATTCTACAAAATCAAGGTTTTAAAATTTTAAATAATTGTTTAATTTAGTAATAACTTTTGGAACTATTTTCTAATATTTATTTTATTTTGTACAAAAATAATTAATTACTGATGCAGCAATGAAAGAAATTTCATTTTTATATAACCATGTATAACCTATTTTAAAGAAAATTACCTCATCAAGAATTTTTCGTGTGCTTCAATCAATATGAATTAAGCTCAAACTTTATATAAACTCATTCCTCCATGAAAATCACATGTGATCAAAATAATAAAAGTATTGTTGATCTAATCAATATGAATTAAGCTCAAACTTTATATAAACTCAATCCTCCATGAAAATTACATGTGATCAAAATAATATTTAAAAAAGTAAACTAATGAGAACATGCCAAATCAGCTTTGTAAATAACATTCAAAGTGGGCTGCAATCGATTAACAAATAAGGTATTATCATGACCAACATAACTATGAACATTGATTATAATCATCAAGAGGTGATTATTATTATATGTTAAAAATAAATAATATGTGGTTATAATTATACATCAAAAATAAATAATTGACAGTTAACCATAATATTTGGACTTCGTTGAACTTTTTAAAATGATGTTTTTCATATTGCAATTTGTTTCTCATCAAAAAGAGTTTAAAAAAAAAACAAAAACAAAAACAACATAAATACTGATTCATGAAATTCTCGTAATTTCATATTCCTAAAATAATCGTCAACTAACCTTTTGGTTGCTTAATTGGTTGCATTATTCCATGTCCTGCTAGTCCTATATGTTACAAAGCACACAGAATAGAATCTGCGAAAGACTTTAATTGGTTGTAAGTTCACTATGTAAATCAGGGGATATTGTTATTCTGAGCAATACTAAATTTAATAGGAGCAATTCACAATTACCATTAATCTATCATTCTAAAATTCCTAATTAGCCTTCTAATTAGGACTAACAACCGGGAACCTTTATGTTGGCTATATGTTTGGGTGAGAGCATGGGTATGAATGTAATTCAGATTACGATCAACTATGGGTAAAGCTGTCAACTTAAAATTTTAATGTACTATAATTTTCTATTAAATTGAATAAAAATAATTATATATTTACCTTTGTTTTATTTTTTGTTCATTTAAATCGATCACGTGTTGTTTTCACATAATATATGGATGAAAATTCCTATACAAAATTGAAAATTGGAATCCAGTTATAAAAAATTATTTTAAATACGCTGGAGATAAATGCCGGAAAAAACCCCTAAACTCAATAAGATGGTATGGGAAATCTAGCTCCGCAGGTGGGCTGCATGCATGCAGCCTCGCTGGTGGATAAGCACTTATATAAATACCTAAATTATAATAGCAAAAAAAATTTCTTGGATTTACTATATAAAGAGATTATATTTTCTCCTCGCTTCTACAGCAAGTGTAACTCTTTAAAAAAGTGTATTTTTACTAAATGTATCTCCCTGTAGAAGGATGCCTTTTTTATAAAGAATAATTTATAGGTGTGTCTCATTACTAAAAAATATAATCTTTGGATTATGATTCTTCAACTTAAGGAATCATATACAAAATATTTCCCTCCAAAAAATTTCTGATAAATCTTGATTTTTTTATATATTTAATTTTACTGAAGTTTAAAAAACATCGTTCTTTTATTTTTTGTATATTATTATTATTAAATTATTTTTATTTAATCATGCATAATATTTTTCATTTTATTGTTATCTTTTATATATTTTTATTAAAACTCATTGATTATTTATTAAAAATAATTTGATGAGTATGATTGTCTAATATTTTTTGTTTTTTATGTCTCCTGTGATTATTGTAACCTGACTTGCACAGGTATTTTGGCATTAAAATGTAATTTTTTGATCAAATCTTTGTGATTGACCTTTCAATTTTAATTGATTTCCATCACATTATGTTGGGTCACATTGGCCATTAATTATACGAACCAACAATATTTATTTTTGAAAGTAAGATGATCGGTTAGGGAAAATATTAATTTTATTGTATAATATTTTTGATTGGTACAATATAGCAAACTTGTTGTAGCATCTGACAATTGATTTAATTTTTTAATTAAAGAAGTTTAATTTAATTATTATAATTAAAATTTTAAACATTTTAATTAAATAGATTTATATCAATCGAATAAGTACAATGGCGGTTGGTTGTTGTAGCACTTGCTACAAAAAATCCATGATGATCGGATCGAACAATGAACATCGCCGGAACATAAATAATTGTCCACCTGCTGGTCGCTGCCGACACTGACCTTACTCCGGCGAAAGGCTGCCGGCAACGACACGGCGAAGGCCAACGGGGAAGGAAGTGATGAGAAGCTGGTGAAGGAGGGGGAGGTGGAGGTGAGTTTGGTAGGGGCTCTCCGTCGCCTTCTCTCCGACCTTTTCTTCCCCGCCTTCCCTGATTCCTCTTCCTCTGATCCCCTTCTCCCCCGCTTGCGCGACACCATAGCAGGCAACACCGCTTCCGTCCGGCTCGGCTTACGGAACTCGCCCCAGGAGCTTCTTCGGTGGACACGCCGTGGGAGTCCCCTTTGACCTCTCTGTCATCCCGGTTAGTTGCTCACAATCTTGTTGATTGCTTGATTGATTGTTTGGTTAGTACTTGAATATGTTCCTGCATGCGCTAGCTAGCTTCATATATTCAATTGTAAATACTAAGTAGATCGTCCAATCCTTTTTGTGAGATGGTAAGGAGGAAGAAAAAAGTTGACACTATGGGCGAATATATATATATATGTCAATAAAATTTCCGAGGAGCAAATTATATGTATATTCATAGTGGGATTTATTTAGGAAACTACATATTTATGAATCAGTATTTTGAACTGCTTATTCAGCATTTCTTGAAGTTTTCTCAGAAATTAGGGTAAATGTGATTCTTGCTGGACCTCCAAAGCATCCAACAACATAGGGTGCATCTCACTTTTTCCATCTAACAATTTGAGATTAAGTGGATCCGTGATAGCAGTACTAATCAAAAGGATAAAAGCCTATTTTAGGAAGGAAATTTGATAGATAATTAGAATCAAGTTATTGGCTTCCTGCGGTGGAAAGTTATTATTTTCCTCCCATGACGAGATTTTAATGGCGAAGTAAATGGGTAGTCTCCAGTTCAGCTGGTTTTCACTTCCAGCTCATGTTTACATGATTATCTTTTTGTGGGAAATGATCTTGCAGGTTGGAACAATTGCACTTCTTGCCGGTACAGGACTCCTCGTGTTCATGCTATTTTTTGTGGCAGGAACAGCAAATGCTATCATCGTGTCTTTCCTCATATCATTAGCGGTTGCCGGTGGTTTCTTGGCTTTATTCTTTGCCTGTGTACAGCAATTTACATTGCAGCACTGTCTCTGGATGGATGTTTTTGTCATCTCAACTGTGATCATCTCAACAATTATAGCCGTTCTTATCACCGCAGGTATTGCAGTTCTCCTTTTGCTTTTTTTATTTTTATTATTATTTTCTGTTCGTAGTAAATTGAAAGGAAGAGAATCAGAGAAATTGCCGTAACCTGAAACGTCTCAATTCTCCACTCTACACCAGCCTTGAACTCTATAATATAATGCTCAAACACTACCCTGATGACCAGGAAGCTAGGTGTGATTTATAGTAATGTTAACTTGTGGCAAGTGGAATTATGTTATTCTTTTATCAGATATTCAGAAAACCTTCTTATATCTTACGTAAAAAAAGTTTTGGATTTATTGCTCCATAGGGTGGGTTGGGTTCTTATCCATAGTGTGGTTGACCGCGCAGAAGAGCTTCCATCTTGCCATACACTTTCTAAGCACGACAGGCTCGGCAGTTTCAGCTTACTCCGCCGCTAGACATGTCCGCCGCTGAGGCTTCAAGAAGGAAGAATGATAACTAAAGCTTTCTCTGTGCAGATGTGTTCTTGTAATGTATTTGGTGTTACTCCAGTGTATTTTATTTTTTTTATGAACCAAAGGGCCCGAGCCTTGCGACGACTTGTCTCCTTTCAAAGCTGCCTTCTGCATATTTTGAACAGTATTTGGAGTTGTCTGTCTTGTACATAGTTGTGGTTTGTGAATGAATGAGCGGCATAGCGGTTGTGTGTGAATACGGTATCTACTTGTGACGATTGAGAAAACTATTCAACGCCTTTACAAATAAGGACGAACGCAAGATTCATCATGAACAATAACTATGTGCTTCTTGGAGTCTTCGCGCCGCACACGGCGTGTGCTCTTCTACTGACCTGTGATCTACATATAATCACACCTACGAATCTACTTGTCTAACATGCAATTGCCACACTACTAACCTGTAATCTGTATATAACAGAAACAATCACACCTAAAGAATCCAACGTTGCCACACATACACCGCCAACCAGTATTTAGCACCCCGACTAATTTTTGGGACCAATAAGAGAGAGAATAAAGGTTCGATAATGGCCAGATGTGTCCGAGTGAACAGCATCCACAAGTGATTTTCCGAATTTTTTCGGATACTCGGCCTTTACGTACTGCGTGTCAATTTCGGCCCTTGTTACCACGATTCTTATCAGCGTTGAATCGTCAGTGCCCAATCCTTTCATTGCCTTGTATAGCAACTGCATAAGAAAACAAAAACTCATAAATTGCTCTCATTGGTCATGTAGCAGAATAAAAGACTATCACACAGTAGGTCCAATATATTCAGAATAATTAATTTTACCCCGTCCCCGAACAAGTTCTCAATACTTAACCCAATGGTTAAGTCAATAATCAGTTCCACTTGTCATGGCTAGTGGGAATCAATCAATGGAGATCTACTCGTAATTAAGGCTGTTAAATGAGCGAACGAGCTGAGCTCAATTTGTGTTCCAACTCAGCTCGAATAATTCAAAATTCATTCGAATTTGGCTTAAGATCAAACGAATTTTGAATATATATGCTCGAGTTTGACTCGAATATTTTTTATGTTATTTAAAACCGACTCAAGTTTAAATACACTTAAACTATTTATTTTGAAGACTTCAAACACAGCTCGTTCGTGAGCTCGAAAAATGCAATGAGCGTAGATTGAACGCACGACCTCAAGTTCTTCAACTTGAATACCATCTAAGTTATTTCACTACTTTATTATTATATTATATATTAATAAATATAACTAGTTATATTTAAATTTATTAGTATATATATATAAATAATATAAAAATTATATTATTATATTATTTTATCGAGTCGATTTCGAGTTATAACCTAGCCGAATCAAGTCGAGCACTGCCTTCCTCAAATTCAACTCGAAGGATTCAAGTTCGAGCTCAAACATTTTATTGTCGAGTTTAAAGTCGAATCGAATCGAGCCGATTGTCAAATGCTCACGAGTCGGCTCGCTTAATTAGTAGCCCTACTCGTAATCAAGTCTAATTGGTATTAAACACCGTTAAAATGATGAATGTTAACTGGGGCCGATGTCTTGGTAAATGTGAAAGGCAATGACGGATGTCTAACTCCCCATTTTATTAAAGGAGAAAATCTAGTAGATAATCATCATGCCAAAACTTAGTCATAGCAGGAAATCGTTAGTCACTAACAAGGAAGACTTGTTCTGTAATCATATATTTCGGATCATAATTTAGATCATAACAAATAGAAATTTGTCCCATTTTCAACCATCATTACAAGTGTCTATGCAGCATAGTAATGACCAATCATATTGCTGATATACTTTTCCAAGAGTTCAGCAAGTCCAATATGATCAATGAAAAAAGAGCTGTACTTAGTGTTTGAATACAGAGCATTTTACCTTAGAAAAGTACTTGGCAGGATTCTCAGCGCATCATAAAATTGTCTAGAGGGCAAATTCAAAATGTCCAGATGTTTCCTTTTTAGCTGCCTGCAAAGAGAAAACATAAGTAGATATAGCCTTCATGTATAGTAATAGAGATCCTGAACCTTTGGAGGTTTCACATTTTGACTCTTCATTTTTCCCAGCAGTTCCAAAGACAAAGAAACGGAAACTCACATTCAATATAGAGCAAACTGACTTGAATACCTTTTTCAGGGAGTTGCCATACATATGATGGTAACAGCCAGAAAGAGAAGCCATATGAGCCCTACATCTCGTTCTGAAAATTCTGATAAAAGTATCTTCATCTGTACCTAATCGTTTTTCCCCAGCCTCAAAAAGGTCTCTTACATCCTTTTCAACCATCACTTGATCAACCTCAGGGCCTTCATAGCGTTGCGTGGTAACATAAGCAAGAAGCAACCACAAGGAAGAGATCAACCGCAAAGCTTTAAATCATTCTAACCATTCAGTGGCATACAAATGACATATAAATCCTCCTAAAATTATTTATAGCTAAAAAAACGGTAAGAAAAAATCGACACGTACATTCCCGCACATTGAAGCCAATAAATCAAGCTTCACTTATCAGTCATATCTTACTGATTATACTTCGCATCGTCATATCTTAATGATTACACTTCGCATCCAATATAAATTGCCACAATTATAAATGACAAGGAAAACATGAAGCACATTCTAAATTCAACACAAGACATTCACTTAAAAGAGTGTTATTGGGTTTATGCTATATTATTTTTGGAGGTGAACGGAGACTTTATATAGCCTAATTTGAAAATCTTATTTTTTAAATTAGTTTTTGTATTAAGAGAGACTTGTGATACCTAAAAAGTCTCTTTTGAGGGCCCGTAAGACTTAAGAGTGTAGTCAGAGCTTGGTTGATTTTGGTGTTGCCTCGATTTGCCCCGATTTGAAATCCCTAAAACTTCACTATGACATGTAGTTAACATGTAATTAGGGAGAGATGATTTGAAACTTCACTATAATATGTGGCTAGCATGTGATGAGGGATAGATGATTCAAATAATAGTAGCCCGAATTTGAGTTTCCTTGAACTTCATTAAAATATGTGGACCTAACATACGATGAGGAGGAGATAATTCAAGTGGCATCATGTGTGAAGAAGAGAATTTTTGATTTATCCCACATCATGTTTGGAAGTGAATGATGACTTATATATAGAGTAATGAAAAAGTTTATTCTTTGAACTAACTTATATATTAAGGCTTGAAACACCTATTACATATCTTTTTGAGGGCCTATAATGCCCAATAATTAAGAGGGCCCATAGAGTCCAACAAGGAAGACATGGGTCCTGATGCCTTCTTCAAACAAGCACACTTTGGGAACATCTCGCAAAAGAAAATGTTCTCGCCCATTCTTAAGAATTGTCTGACTTTCTTGTTAGGAGTGTGCATAAACAATAAATAATTCAATGGGCGGTTAAGAGAGCTTTCGATGACTTTGAGGACTACATAGTGGAATGTGCATAAATAATAAACAATTCAATGGGCGGTTAAGATCGATGTGCATAAATAATAAACAATTCAATGGGCGGTTAAGATCAATGACTCTGAGGACTACAAAGTGGAATGTGCATAAATAATAAACAATTCAATGGGCGATTAAGAGAGCCTTCGATGACTCCCGGTAAGATCGATGACTCTGAGGACTACAAAGTTAAGATCGATGACTCCCGGTAAGATCGATGACTCTGAGGACTACAAAGTGGAATGTACATAAATAATAAACATCGATGACTCCCGGTAAGATCGATGACTCTGAGGACTACAAAGTGGAATGTGCATAAATAATAAACAATTCAATGGGCGATTAAGAGAGCCTTCGATGACTCCCGGAGTGTCCAGAGTTTTTCACACAGAGTTGAAAAGTCTTTTCGGATTTACTTAAGTCTTCTCGGATTTACTTTGATGTTTTCCCTCATCAATAATGAATGAATGCTCAAGACCTTTTCGCCGATAAAGGAAAGCCATTTCCAGTATATTACCTCAGCATAATTATTAAAAAAATGAAAATTTTCTTAACAGGGATTAACTCTAGGTTAAGATAAACAAAACATAAAGTTTACCCAATCAGCCGAAATAATGACTAAATTAACCCAATCCAACCATTCGTATTAAATAAATAAGATAAATAAATATTTATTCTAACACAGCAAGCTGCCCTGATAAATAAATATTTTTCCTAAACCACAAGTTGGGCAATGATAGACAACCCTTGTCGCCCTCTTTTCTTTTCTTTTTATTCCAATTATTATAAAATTGAATTAATTTAACAGAGTTCAACTGTTTCAAACTAATTCTCATATTTAGGCAAAATAAAAATCAATACAATTTACCACTCATTATTAACTCACCATAATTTATCACATGTTTCTTATTAATGCATAGTTTTATATTTTCTTAGTATCACCTAATGTGATACTTTTGTGTCCATTCAAGTTGACATGAGCCTTTATAATAATATTATGAAGATGGTTGGATGATAGTCATGGGAGCAAATGTGTCCAATTTAATGAGTGATTAGACCTCCTCTTAGGCTCTATTTTAATTAGCATGAAAGAAATGAAAATTCTATAAAATTTCTATATGATAATTCATGTTAAAAATATTAATCTTTATAAAAAATGGAGATGCCAATTTGGGAAAATTTTAAAGTGCACATGATCCAACTCATGCCAAGGGTGACCAAATTTTTTAAAAAATTATTATGAACTAGTATTTCTTAGCTGACCTAAAAAACATTATAGATGCCACTGATTCAGTTGAGTACACATATTTTATTTAACAGCTAACCGGTCAAACATATTTACAATTATATTTTCTTCTTTATTTTTTTTATAACAGCACATAGTCATACTTTTTACAAGTAACCTTCAGTATATCCATGTGAGAAAATACATTCGTATTATAGCAAAAGTAACATTTCCGAAATCATCCATAAGAGTTCTACAGTCAACACAAAAGATTGCCTCCATAATATCCTTACTAATAGTATATTTAATAACAGTCCAACTTCTTCTAGTACTTCAGCTTTTCCTGCTGATTTCATGGAACTAGCTCCTCAGACTGTGAACATAATTGAGTTAGATATGTTATATTGAATAAACAGTCAACCAGATTTCTTATCCTGCTAAAAAAAACCACTATATGCCGTAAATTGAAACCCGCAGGAACACTAAAGAAATATTCATGTGGACGCGGGCAATCCGATGAATATTCTTCCCCAATATAGTCTCAAAGAAACCAAAAAGACAATCATATTTATCCTCACTCAAATAATTCGAAGTACACCATTAATTTGGACGCACTCATTTTTTTCAAATATCTTCTTGTCACAAAAAAAAAAAACCAAAGCGAGTCCCAAATAAAATTTATGAAACTTGGTCGAGAATATATCGTCTCAATCAAGCACATTACAAACAAAGGATGACCCCACTTGATCATATGTTTCTGCAACTTTTTTTAATGTTTACGCAACTTTGGACTATTTTCTCGCACATGTTTTTCTGAATAATAATATAGAGTGTTTATCAAAAAAGGAAAATCATATACAATATTACCTATCAAACGGTACATAAGTACTGAAAAAATGAAACTTTTCAACAATAACTAATTTTTAAAATTAAAAATACCACGCTGGAGATGCTCGCCGGAGCTGCCTTCACCACCTAGCCCCTCCCTCCTTGCCTTTCCCCCAAATTCTCGGTTCATGCCATGACTCTTATGAAATTTATTTGAAGGCCTTTTTGTGCACTGTTTTGTTTTCTTTACCATTTTTCCATGTTGGACGATAAGGTATATTTCTTTATTGGAGCATTGCAAAGTCTACTTTCAAACCTTAGAAGACGGACAACATCCATAGTCAAATTAAAATAAAAGCATGCAAAAATCCACTTGTGTTGTTCTGAGCATTAAATTACCAAACTAGTGGATTGTTGGGAACTCAGTTGAACCTCACAGACTCTTGTAAACAAATTTTTATGCATTACTTTTTCTTGTGTTGGTTGGTTCACTCAATTGCAAGGGCGCTTTGGGACAAATCTCCACTCAACTTGCCCTCCTCATTCATGTCTCAGCCCTCCATCAAGCAAAGGCGCGTAAAATCGTGCACAAACAATTACTATTCAACATCCACATATCAAGAAATGTAAACCAAAGTTAATGATTTTTTTAAGACTAATTTTTTAACAAAAAAAAGTTAAGAATTTTTAAGAATAATGATTTTTATTTTTAATAAGGCAATCGAATACATTCCACCCCATCACCAACTCACACATACATTCTCACCAAACCATGGTTGTAGGGAATTAAGGCTAATGATGTTTTGCTATGACGAAATTGATGATTTTAGTAATTTAGTTAGTTATTTTTATTACGTGCAATAAAAAGCTAATTATAATTTTTAATCTCCCTAAAATCATTAGAATTATCAATTTCATCACTAAAAAATATCATCAACGGAGAACTAAACCTATAGCCTAGCACCTAACCTTTATTTAGTTATGATAATCGATCATAACAGCGACTAACGCTTAAGTTACCCGTGCATTTCAACCTGCCGCGTGACAAGTGCTGAAGAAGCATCTTGGGACTCAACTTAAAGAGTGAAAATAACTGGGCGGAGGTGCGACTCGGGGTGTGGGCTGTGTTGGGCCTTTTTTATAATTTAACACTGCCTTTTTCTTATGCTATCGGTTAGAACCATAACACCAACACTTGTTTGGGCTGTTGAACTGGCTCCCGCCT
Source organism: Piper betle (assembly GCA_033002965.1). NCBI lineage: Eukaryota > Viridiplantae > Streptophyta > Magnoliopsida > Piperales > Piperaceae > Piper > Piper betle. The sequence goes on from JAURVB010004264.1 coordinate 92,880, forward strand.
TAGGCCGCACGATAAATAATTCACACAGGTCTTGAAGAACAGAAAGGATAATGTATAGACTGCAAAGTTAATATCTATTTCGTATAACAGCTATATATTTGTCCCCAAAAAATATATTTTTGGACTGATGATGCTTTCTAGAGATAAAATTGATATTTCTAATGATTTAGTTAGTTATTTCTACTACATGTAATAAAAAACTAATTGCAACTTTAAATAACTTTCTCAAAATCCTTAAGATTATCAATTTCATGGCCAAGAAACATCACTAGCCTATTTTAAGTGTTTTTTAATAATTTAAACCTATTTTCCCTCTATTTTAATAATTTGGACCTAGGACCCCCAGTTATATATATTCATTTTGTGACAGATAAAACATGTGATTGGAGGGTGATCCTTTAATCCTTGGGCCATTTTTTCCCTATATATATATAGTTCTGTACATCTTTTATTCATAACCAATTAATTAAGTCATGCATAGCAGCCAGCAGGTGGTACGTGTCTGTATTAATCTTTGCACAGATTGAATGAGTAATATTTATATACATGGCAACTTGAAGCCCGTTTCTTTTCAGATTGAATTGAATTATTTTACCCACCTTTTATTTTATTTTTCTTTTCTTGCCTTCGCCTTAATTTCACCAAGTTACATACAGATCCCGACCCACTCCATAACATATTTAATTTTTACGTGTAGGGCCAAAGGGACTGATTTGTATTGTAGCATGAATTTAGCTAAATTCATGGGGCGTGTACGTAGTTTGCTCTTTTGGATGGTTTTGACAATTCCAGCTCCTACTCCTCTGCCCAATAAAATATATATGTTTGTGCTATTTTATTTGTCCAGCATCTACAAATATTAGATTTGTCATATTTCAAAGGTTTTACGTTATTATCAGAATATATATCTCCTACTTTTCTTTCGAGGATCTCCCTCTTATCAATTTTTGTCCCACACATTTTTTTTTATTGAGTTTGTTCACGAGTAATTTTTTTTAGAAAATTATCATTTTAAGGATAAGGAGATGCACTATTCACGATTTAACATGTTTTATCAAAATTTTATAATTTAATGAACATTTTTATATTTAAGTCGATAATAGCTTTAAATATGAGGTTTGGGTTGAAATGAGGTAAATAAAAACGAATAGGCCGGGGCCGGGGCCGAGTTGGTTAAGGAAATGTTATAGCAAAACACCTAAATCCTACTCGAACCCATTTCTCCTCCTCTCTATATTGAGTTATTGACTCTCTTCAGCCCATAGTTGCAGGAATCGGCCAATTCGAATCGGATCGGCAGTGTGCCGATCCGATTTCGGGGCCGAACCGGTCGGCCCTAAATCGGAGCCCAACTCGGCCGATTCACCCCTATTCCGATCGAGTTGACTCCAATTCGAAATCGGGGTGAATCGGGAAGAATCGGTTTTTTGGGGTAAATTATTAAAATACCCTAGGTGTGATATTTATTAAATTATTTAAGCGTGGATAAAATTGGAATTTTGATTTTAAAAACCTAACGTTAACCCGCTCCACCGCCGCTCGTCCGTCCTCCGCTGCCGAGTTTCCTCCCTCCGCCGTGCGTCCTGGACTCCGGGCTCGCCTCCGACCGGTCTGCCGTCCTCGCAACGTCACCGCCGACGTGTGGCCGGACCGATTTGGCCTTGTGAACGCATGAATCGCCGTCGACCGGCCCTCCGACCGGGCTGCAGACATCGCCTCTGCCCTCGTGACCGAGCCTCTGATGTGTGGCCGGCCGACAGTGTAGTGGCCTCGAAACTCACCACCAACCAGGCCGTCGGCGGCAGCGGGGGTAAAGAGCGAAGGGTGGCATTCTCGTAATTAAAAGTTGACTCGAGTCTAACTCGAGTAAAAAATAATAATGAATTTTAAATAATTTAAAAAAATCTTAAAAAATATTTTAAAATATCATAAACTATAATACACAGAATAATATCAAAATAACATCAATACCTAGAATAATATCAAAATAACATCAATACCTACTTTTAATATATTTATATTATGAATTGTCAAATTATTATATATGATCGATTAAACTAATTTTGACTGATTCAATTGAACCGATTCCTGTACGATTTAGACCGATTCCGATTCCAATTGTGATTCCTTCAAAAACCGATTCCGATTTCGATTCACATGCTTCGGCCTCCTTCTTCCCCCCCCTTATCCACTCCTCTCATGGCTTCCTGCTTCCCCATTTACCTTTCTTCCCCATTTACCTGCTCATCGCCGTCTCTCTTGGAATCCTCTTTGCTCGCCGGTGACCTTGAACTAATCCTCCACTTAAAGGCCTCGTTGCCCTCCACGGAGGTGCTTGCCAACTGGGTCAACGTCGCCGACCACTGTGGCTTCGCCGGAGTTGAGTGCGGCCCCGGCGGCGATGTCGGACTGGATCTCAGCTACTGGGGTCTCTTCTTTGGGCATGATGTCGTTGCCGCGAGTATGTTGAGGGTGGAAGGTCTCCGGTGGTTGCCGCTTGGGTCCGACGCCTTGCCGACGGCGGCAATGGCGGTGGAGGTGGCTGTGGTCGTCACCTCGCCGACCTCGATATCTCCGTCAGCGCAACCTTCGGCGACGTTTCGGAGGCGTTCTCGTTGGTGGGTTCTTGTCAGACTTTGAAGTACCTCAACCTCTCCTGCAACCGGCTATTATCGCAGGCGAAGTGGCCGTCGGCAGCGGAAACGAAGTTATGAACCAAATCTCCAGCAAGGGGATCCTCCCGGCTGTCCTCGCCCGTTCCGGTAGATGCGTTGAGCTCGAGGTTTTGAGCCTCGCCTGCAACTCCATCTCCGGCGCTGTCCCGCAGTCGACATTCTCCGAGTGTGACGCTATGGAACATCTCGACCTGTCCGACAACTGGCTCGCCGGCCAGTTGGAGGCCCAGCTTGCTGGCTGCGGGAATCTCACCTTCCTCAGCTTCGCCGCAACGAGTTCTCCGGAGAGATCAAAGCCGTCCCCAATCTGAAGCAGCTCAAGCTCTCCTACAACAATTTCGTCGGCGACTTGCCGGGTTCCTTGCCCATGCGATTTTATTGCCACGTTTCAACCCAAACTTAAGATTTAGAGATATTATTGATTTTAAATTAAAAAACATCATTAAATCGTAAAACAAATTCTGATAAAACACCATGGGATGGGATGATGAATAGTATATCTTCTTACCCTTTTCTTTTCCTTTTCAAAGCTCACAAGCAATATTTCGAGATAACCTGTTCCTTTTGTGACCATGCGGCCCAAGATTGGCCGGAAAACTATGGTCCGGAGAAGTCACCTAACTTCCTCTTTTCGTCTACTAGCGTCCTTGTTAATCATCATGATCAATTAAGAAGATTTACATATCTTTCTCCCTTCGTAACCGCTAACATCACTGATCATTATATTGGCCACATTAATACTTTCTTGCAATGCATCCGACGTTAACTTAATGATAAAACAAGTCTGTCATGCTTATATGTGTACATACGCTAAAATACGTACAATGATGTGCAATTGACCGCTATTTTAATGGAAATAAAATTTGGCTTTTAATTACTTTTCTGTTGTATTATTATATATATATATATATATATATATATACACATGTACACTAATATTAATCTATATCTAACCGTTGATAAATCATTTGATTTTTCAGTTTTAATATATGCAAGCTGTATATTTCATAAAGCTAATAACGTATCATACTATGCTGACCCACAATTTGAAAGTCAAATAATCATAAATGTTCGCCAAACGGTGCTGATGAAAGTACATTTCGACGCTATAACCACACGCAGAACCGCTTTTCAGACATACAATAATAAGTTCGAAGACTAGAAATGTCTAAATAATGCATATGCCCAACTTGAGCTTTGATTAATTCTTCCGTTGAATATGAGACGGTGTAGAAATTAAGGTGTTATACCTTCTGGGTCAATGTCTCCAGCCTGAAATTACAGGGACAGCCTTTTAGACAAAGATGAAATCGACCTCTGAATTGGCCGTAACGTAGGCTACAGTAGCAACATATATTTTCCGTCGCTGTACCCTTCAAAATAAATTAGTCTAGGACGGTAAGTGGGGCAAGAAGGTGCTCTAGCTTGACTGAATTAAATGGACGATGCAATCAAATGATTCAAAACTAGACGAAGCTTATATAGATGCCGCGTATGATCTTCTTTTATGTTTGAATTTTGTGTGTTGTAGGGATATTCACTGATAAAGATGACATGCATATTTTGTAGTACTCAAATCAAAATCCTATTCATGACGGCATGCTATTGCGCTAGAACATATGAAATGCAGTTCTAAACTGTTGAATATCATTTACAATTCTTATCAATTATATGTACCATTAACTGTTCTATATATACAGCGGTTTTATTAATCTTATGAGCTGAAAGAAATTCACTGTTAGTTCACAGTGCTAATTATAATAAGCTAATTATAAATTTATAATATCGTTGTCACCTTTTTCATGATCAACGCTACAGTTTGGTTCGTACGTGATATTACTCATCAATGATGGTAATGTAATAGAGACCGGGAAAAGTAGGCTGACGGATTCATGCTTTTCATATGAAAATAAATTCAGTCAAGTTGATGGCTGCTAAGACAAGATCGCAATCAATGTTTAAAATATCAATTTGGCAGCACTTGTTCACCCCAAGAGGTAATTAAAAGTTAAAATGAAGGTTAAGCTAGAAACGGACGTACTATAGATCAAGCTAGCTTTGCAAAATGTGCATACCCTTAATGTGGTGCCACATTATACATAGCCTTTGGAAGATCTTTAAACCCAACCTTTGCAAATTTGCATGCTCATGCGCAACCCAAGAGTCACTGAATTAATTTCGACTATCCGGATTCCCGAGCATCAAACTCCATATATATTATTCTTGAGACGAAGAGTTTCTATTTTTCTCATTATTTATTGTGAAATCATGATATAGCTAGCTTATAAGATCAGAAGAACTGGCAAATTCCACCAATTGCCATGCATTTCTCTTGGTTTCTCTTTTTTTCTTGTAATTCGCGTTATTTCAAATTGCCCAGAATTAGTTAATTTCATAACACATAATTCGTGACCAGCATGCGTTACAGGGATAATAATTCCAGCTCGATCATTATATGTTTCAAGATAAAATACTCAAATTTTGAGTGAACTGGGACAGAGGGCATGTGTTGTAACTAGAAGGTCAGGTTCATAGGCAAATTATAATCCTTGCATAAGCACAATTGGAAGCTTGGGACGAAGATCACATTGCAATGTCCGAGAGAAATATTGTATGCATATATTACGCCACTACAACTGTTGATCAGCTGAGTGATTTCCATTTGATCTTGTTTACATCTATACCGAATTTAAGTCTCTTATATCGCAATTTGCAAATTGGTCACATGGATTTTTCGATGTCATTCATTTCACCCTTAGAATGATCACAGTAGAATACCTTGGTGCTCCAATTAGTTGACATAGGCATATTTAGTTAATAAAGGAGCTCGTTGAGTTAATTAGAAAGATCGAAGATCCAACCAACTTTTACATGCTCCAAGGAAAAAAAATGATCATCATCTAGTCAAGTTTTTTTGGTAGTTTATGCATGGAGTTTGATAATAGCCTTGGAGATGATACTCTTTCCGGTCCTCTTTTAAATTAATTGGGTTTAATTAGGGAATCCCCTCGATGACTAATCACGTACCGGACAGCTGATGGAGTCTAGAAGATCATGTCATGTGCAACCATCTAAACAACATTTTCTTTTTGCTTCGGAAAAAAAAATTACATTTTTTAGTCATTTGATTTCATTTAATATTTTGTTATGAAATACAGCGTAGGCAATGTAAAACGGGGAGTAAGAAGAAAATTTAGTAATTATCTTACATTTTAAGGTGAAAATCATAATTAGGTTTGAAAAAGTAAGCACATAAATTAATCTGAACCTCGTTTTTTCAGTGCGTTTTTCTATTTAAAATTTGTGTAATGTGGCTGTTAGTGACTGATATAATACAATTATAAAAAATTACCCGATTAATGATATATATATATATATATATATATAGTTATCTATTGTGGATCAGTTAAATTAAAGCGGATTAGTACTAAATCCTACACTTTTTCACCTTGAATCGATATGGTATATAGTTTGTCTTTTAAATTCCATTGGTATAAGATGATGCCAATAATAAGAAAGAGAAGGGATTTGTTTTTTCAATCTAACTCTTAACAACCTTCTTCAAATAAAACATCACACCCTTTAATAGGACTACTGAATTTCAACAAGAAGTGAGAAACTTTCGTTAAAATATATACTAATAACATAAAAGTACCATTGCATGCATGCAACCACTATTACATAACAATACTCATTCGTGAAAATGCCAAAATAATCAAACAACTAATTTTTGTAAAAATAATCTGGACAATGAAAACCTGGCTAATGATTTCGTTAGACATCAAAGGAGTGATGAGTTTGAAAGTTTGAGAATGGAGATCATATCATGAGTTGGTGCCAACAGAAATCGACGGCCGGCAACTGCACGTATTCCTGTTGAAAACCACAGCCACTGCTCTGTACTGTTCCTCGTCCTAGTGATACTGTGATATCCCATCTCCAACCTTCTTTGGTCCAGAACTCAAGACTTTTGGCCTCCATACCATAGCCTCATCCCCAGCGCCAAATTGTAAAGCCAACTTGTTCGCCTGATTTCATCACTGGCCCTACATGCCTGCTTCCTATGCCTTAAACAAATGTTCCCTCTCTCATTGAGACGTAGAAAAAACTAGTTCAAGAACATTCAAGACTAGCAGTACTATTGCTCCAAGTTTTCTACTACTTTTAACTTTTGTTGTCCTTCTCCGGCATACTCGTTAATGTCGAGTCATGAGAATATTCCTCTTGCCCATCTCTAGAACTGCAAACATCTGATTCCTAGCCAGAATTTACGATGTTTACATGGTGATCATCTATCCGTGATTAGAACTTAGAAACTGCTCCATATATAATGGTGGATCCCTCACCAATCATGCTATGCTAGTCTTGCTGTCGCCCACCATTCGTCGCTTGCGGTAAGGCCCACGGGTATGGCATGTACAAGATCAATCGTCAGCTCAATATATAGTACTCTTCCTTTTTCTCATTTTGGGTGTATATGCTCTTATAACGTACATTTAGATGTTTGCTCCAATATAACTTATTTGACAACAATTAATCAGTATTGGCTTGTAACCATATTTTGCATCGTTTGTATTTGAGGTAGTCATAATTTACACTTAGACGGACGGAATATAAAGCTCAAATTAAATAATTAGAAGCTAAAATATTTCTTAATTAGGGATGGGTGGTTGAGCTGACATGCATGCATCATCGTCAACGTCAGGTAGGAGCAGCTAGCATTCTTCCTTTCCGGCACTTGCCATAATCCATATCTATTTATCTATATCAGCCCTCGAGGAGTTGGCAATATTATCGACCGAATTTTCTCTTCCCTTGCCCACCTTTTTATCAGTTTTGCCTTTTCTACACTGCCAAAGCAATCCTCTAAGGCCTCAGCTTTCTCTGTCTCTCCATGCCAAAGCAACTCACACCATGCAAGACACGCAAGGAGAAGTGCGCATCTGCTAATTCTGATATATCTCCTTACAAATTGATAGTTTTGCTGTTTATTTTAATTTCCAGGTGATGTGAATACCTATGATGCACATCCTGACGCCAAATTCCTTTAAACCTTCTTGATTATGTGTTGAAGGTCTTGTGGCCCAAGCTGATGGCCAACAAGCTCCTCCGAAGGTGCATGGGCAGCAGCCGTTTCCTTGCCGACTCCCCGAACGTTGAAGTATCGTCTGGACGATGTGTAAGCTCAACGAGGCACTTCTCACTTGAAAGAATGGCAGGCCGCAACCAATCGGACACTCGTAAATACAAGTATATTTTAATAATAAGAAGAATAATAATAATTAACAAGCATTGAATTTTTTGACACCGAGTTTGATCTATTTCCATCCCAACCCCATCTCCTCATCTCTTTGTGTGTTTAATTTGAGTTCCTGTTTGCATTTGGTTGCCCATGAATGTTGTTCAGGTTGTATGTCAGCACATGGAATGTTGGTGGCGTTGCACCGCCGGATAATCTGAATTTGGAGGACTGGTTGGACTCATTCAATAACCCTTGTGACATATATGTTCTTGGGTAATCAAACTTATTATAGTCTATAAACTTCCGAGAAATTGCTCTGCAACATACATGAGGAGCTACAGCTTAAATTTCTAATATACTTGTACATCTAATTACCATGTTCTCTTCCTTGGCTCTATCAAATCAATATTAAGGTTTCAAGAAGTCGTCCCTTTGAATGCCGGCAACGTTCTGGGGACGGAGAAGACAAGAATATCCATGAAATGGAACTCTCTAATCAGAGCTGCTCTAAACAAGAGCAGTACATCCACGAGGCGCACGTCCAAGAGGAAACTACAAGAGAAGTTCACAGAATCGAAAACAACAGATAGGCAAAAGCTGTATCCATACATGGACGGTGACACGGACGCAGTTATCCCACAAGATTTCATGTGCATCATCAGCAAGCAGATGGTTGGAATATTCATCACCATTTGGACTCGGGGCAACCTTCGGCGGTTCATACGGAACCCAAATGTAGCTTGTGTCGGCTGTGGGATCATGGGTTGCCTAGGGAACAAGGTGATAATTAAATCAATATACAATTGATCTCTACCTATATTTTCTTACAAATAGCATTGTATACAGTTTGTAAATTTCAAAACATCATGTATACGTATCGTGGTCTTCTTAAAAAAATAGCATACTCATGATTGGTTGCAGGGTTCGGTGTCTGTTAGTTTTTGTTTGCATGAAACGAGCGTCTGCTTTGTGTGTAGCCATTTGGCTTCTGGAGGGAAAGAGGGAGATGAGATCCGCAGAAATTCGGATGCTGTTGAAATATTGTCTAGGACATGTTTCCCCCGTGGCCCTGCATTTGATTTGCCCAGAAAGATACTAGAACATGAGTAAGTGTTTACGCAAATAATAGAGTTTTTTTGGCGAAAATACAGTGTTAATTAGCGAATCAATGATGAATCATGATGTACAAGTAATTGTTTCTTTTCAATTGGGCACTAGGTAATAGCTTTTTTTCCCCCAAGTCCGTAGGTAATAGTTTATACATTAATTACATACGGTTTCCCATACAAAAAAGAACACGAGATTCTTCAAAAAGAGCTTATTTCCATTGATTAAGTTGCAAGAATCTAATTAATCTTTAAGGGAGTTGTTCTTAAATACTTCTAAAGATCATGTCCTAATTCACATAGACAATAAATTTTATTGGAGCAACAGATCCTATTTGACAAATAGTGATTAAAATAATGATTAAACCGTCATTATGCATGTTCCATCATATTCATATAAGCGCCTACTTTCGTTTATTAGGTTATCCAATTCACTTTACAATATTTCTTGACTAAATAAAGTCAACGTACGAACCAACGCCGGCAAAGAATACTATACCATACAAATAAGATAAAACACAGATATATTCATTAACCGCCAATCTCTCGCATAAATACATCATAGTGCTTTACAAATTCAACTAGTTAATTCATTAATGAAGAGCAGAATTGATTGACGACTAACAAAAGTTTCCAATTAACTTTTGCTAAACCAATGTTTCTCTGTGATGCAGCCGGGTGGTCTGGTTGGGAGATTTGAACTACCGAATATCCATGCCAGAGGATACAACACGGTTGCTGGTAGAAGAAGGTTGTTGGGACGTCCTGCTCAAGAAGGATCAGGTATATACAATTCACTTGTTTCCCCTAGCATGTGTCACAAGTATATTAACATAGTTATATATGACCTTTAATTTTTATGAACGACTGGAGCTAAGGGATGAGCTTTCTGAGGGTGGAGTTTTTGAAGACTGGCAGGAAGGTGCCATTGGTTTTGCCCCTACGTACAAGTATAACCCCAACTCGGACGAGTACTACGGTGGTGATACAAGCAAGAAAGGGGAGAAGAGGCGAGCCCCTGCATGGTACATTTAACGTATATTACACACAAGACATTTATATCTGATCGAAGGAGTAAATACATTAATCGAAAGGATACGTTTATTGCAGGTGCGATCGGATTCTTTGGTATGGGAAGGGAATGAAGCAAAAACAGTACAGTAGGGGAGAATCCAGATTGTCTGATCACAGACCTGTTCGAGCCGTCATCTCGGTTGAAGTGGAAGAAGTGTGGAGTATGAAGGCCTTGGGTAGATTTTTCTTATCAGACAGATTCGACATGACACAGAAAGAAATTGAAATGAATACCACCAAACATGAGCACAAAAAATAAACAGTCCTTTAATGGTTTTGCGGTCATGATAAAATTTTGTTCATGCATTTGTTGTCCTGATCTGCTTGAAGAAGCTGCTTTTTGAGGGCATCATCTATGCCGGAAATTGTACAGTACTCTGTATTTTATTCCAACGTAAAGAGAATTAATTTCAAACATAACCACAAAGTTAATGTATAATTTGACATTTGTAAAGCTCGGTCACCTTATCATAAAAATATAAAATAGATAAATAGACATACACCATTATATTACACTGATTCCACTCATCTAAGACCAGGAAAAGCTGCAAATAAAGGATTAATTGGTAAAGGTGACTTCATGGTAAGTTGGCCAATTGCCAAGTTGATGAAGGTGACTGCATGGTAAGGGTGCCGTTTGGATGAAGTGGGCTGGACCACACAACGCCACAACTACCCACATACATTAACCTTTTTTGAGCTATAAAGTTGAAACTAAAACTCAATTAGATGATGATAATGCCTCTTTCCCGCTACTGCACTAATTTTGCCTCATATTAAAGTTCAAAAACAAAATGACCATTGAACAGTATCGGTAGGGACATTAGTATCTGATCTATATGGCAAAAAGAAATTAGAAAAGCCATTAAAAGGTTGTTTAATGATGGACGGAAAATAGAAGAAAAAAGATGAGACGACCTCTTTCTTATTAGGCTTGAAACTTTTCTCTTCCCGGTCCTTGCAATTATGAGGTCAAACAATATTTTGCAGCATAATTGCTTGGAGAATGCAACTTGATCCTTGTCCTCTTGTTTTGCTTGTAGACACAACTTGATCATATGTGCACCCCACAAAATCTCACAACTTGCACTCACCGTTCATGATGGTTTCACTCGTACAAATTTTGGCAAGAATAAAACTAACAAAGTTCCACTAATTGGATTGTTACCACAATTCTTTTGTTGATTAGTGAGCCTTAAGCTAATGGACTTCCCACTCCAAAGAAAAAACAAACAGGTTCCTGTTTTATGGCAATCTAGATTGAGACAGTCTAGACAAGCAGAAAGAAACAAGCATATAAAGAAGCCAGGCACGACCAAATTGAAGCGGTCCCTGCTTGCCCAACAGCAACATAGCCGACACATTATGCACTCAGTTTCTTTTATATACAACAAGTTGCAACCAATTGAAAAACATATCTCCATCAACATAAATATTAAAACTTTAGATCAGTGGAATATCTTCTAACGACTTAGTTTAGCTCAAGAGTTTATAATCTAGCTACAACTTGACACTGCATACTGAGATAGGCGACAACCTAATATAATCAATTATGTTGTCGGTTCTAAAGGTTTTTAGTACCTACTAACTCAGCCACGTTGCTAACCAAAATACAAAAGTTATAATCTACATGCTAATCCCTCAATGCATTTATTTATTGTGTTTCTCGAAACTAATAGCAGAGATTAACATGGAAAGAACAGTATTACATACAACAATTTAAAGGTCACCAATTCCTACTCAATTTCTTACAAGTGATTAGCATCTTCAGTTGATTTTGATTTTGATAGAAAAAAAATTAATGAAAAGGCTGAATTGGTCAGTGGTCACATCTAGAATTAGATAAAAGATTAGTGGTTATTCCTGGCGATGGAATGGATGGGCCAGAGCCACAAGCAAATTGGGCGGGTAATCTTCCACTTCGTGGAGAGCTGGAACTCCTCAAAAGCCCAAAAAGAGACCAAAGGCCAGCTACTGTGTCTGTAAGCTATCGCCACCGCAAATATGGTGATCTTCTACTTCAAAATAAGGAAACGGATGCCCCTGTTTTCAACTCTGTTAGTTACGATCATGGTTGCATGAATCGGAATCGGAATCGGAATCGGTTTTCCGGTGAATCGGAATCGGAATCGGTCTGAATCGGCCAAGAATCGGTTCAGTTGAATCGGTCTAAATTAATTTAATCAATCATATATAATAATTTGACAATTCATAATATAAATATATTAAAATTAGGTATTGATGTTATTTGATATTATTCTGTGTATTATAGTTTATGATATTTTTAAATATTTTTTAAGATTTTTTTTAAATTATTTAGAATTAATTATTATTTTTGACTCGAGTTAGACTCGAGTCAACTTTTAATTACGAGAATGCCACCCTCCGCTCTTTACCCCCCTCCACCGCTGGCGGCCCGGTCGGCGGCGGCCCGGTTGGCCGGCAGCAGAATCGCGGCGGAATCGCGGCGGAGCGCGGCGGAATCACGGACGGCGGAAGGGCGGAGCGGAATCGGGCACAGCGTCGGACGGCGGAAGCGCGGCGGAGGGCGGAGCTGAGGTCGGAATCGGGCGGCGGTGGCGTGGTCGGACGGAGCCGCGGTCGGACGGCGGAAGCGCGGCGGAGGGCGGCGGAGCGAACGCGACGGCGGAGCGGGGAGACCGGGTAGGTTTTTAAATCCAAATTACCATTTTACCCATGCTTAAATAATTTAATAAAAATCATACCTAGGGTATTTTGGTAATTTCATAAAAACCGATTCCGATTTAAATCGGCCGATTCCGATTCCGATTTAAATCGGTCGGAATCGGCCGAACTCGGCCGATTCGGGGCCGACCGAGTCGGCCCCGAAATCGGATCGGCGCGGCGCCGATCCGATTTAAATCGGCCGATTCCGCACGGAATCGGCCGATTCGTGCAACAGTGGTTACGATGCGAAGTGATTACTGATGCCTAGCAAGCTTTCTTGTATGTCTTTCTGCATACAAACTTCCAATATCCCCAGTCCTGTTCGTGTATCATTACTCCCGATGTGAAGTGCCCGTAAGTGAAAAGGTTTTTCCAGGATCACCGACTTGGGCCTATGTGACGTCGGGCGGTTCAGGCTTTGCGAGGGTTCTTAGGCACATTGATATTGAGTCAAAAGAGTTTTCATAGTGCCAAAACTCAAAGGTGCCCATCCAAAATGTGTGGCTTAGACCAATTCAGAGTGAGTTTATGATTTTGTACATAATCATCGGTCATCAGTTTTACAAGCAAATTATTTGGCTAAAAGCATTCGTTCTCCTAAATGTTAAAAGTTTATCCAAGTCGGATCCCACTCTTGCCAGAACCCCTTTTAGAAATAGCCTGCATCTGAAATCTGCTTGACCTTAACATATTTCTAAAACGCGTACATGAAGTGCACTTTCTTTCTGAAACACTTGGAATGAATTCCGGAAACAATGCAGTTACATTAAAATTGCATAGGCAACAAACATTATGAATGGAAAGCTGAAGCCAAATAGCCATAAGATAATTGGGGAACACAGGTCTCAATTTGCTCATTGTCCATGACCAGCAAAAGATATCATCGTACGATTTCTGCTTCAGTTTTATGCCGCCTTCATTCAGGAGGTTATAAAAGAGATAGTAGCTTCTCTAACTGAAACCTTAAAACTATGATTCTTCTTCTCTCTTCCCACCAATCCTTGAACCCTATACCAAAGGATGAGTTATCAGACAATTCAACTACTCTGCTAACCTAGGAAAATCGACATTTTTGGACAGAAGATGGAGGATTGCTCCGCCTGGGTTCTATTTTTTTGCATCATCATGAAAGAAAAATACAAGTTCTATACTTTCAACTCAGTTGTTTCAAGAGATATGACTGTCTTCCTATTTCATTTCAAACATTCTAAATTTTGCCATATTGAAAAAATTAAAGAAATTTTGCTGATGTTTTAGCAACTAACAGCCGAAATAGACAAACTGACAAAACTGATAAAAACAAGTATGCACATGGTAAGCCAAACGTGACAGTGGGCGCTTAAAAAATAATGCCCAAGGAAAAAATGTAGGTAACTACAGCTAAAAATGGAAACATTGTTGCAACCAATGTTCACAGTTCCCCCTACCAATAGCTAAAAATTAATACAGCATTACATAATAAAGCAAGTCGCACCTGAAAACACTTCCATGCACTAATCGACTCTGAAACGGATATGCATTACAAATAATATTTAGAGGAAGCCAGAGATAGATGCCGTTAATATCTAGCCATTCTTCGTTCTTATCTAGCGAGCGTTAGTACAGATATCTCTCCAAACATGACTCATTTGTTCAGATACCCTACATGAATATCTAACGAGTGTTTTCCTAAAATTGATTCCCTTGTCTAGATTAGAAGTATTGTCAATCCTCCCAAACCACCTAAACCAAAATTAATGCACATATACAGAAAACAGATGCAGAAATAGGTGAATTAGCAAACATGGGAAGCAATTGGTCAGTGGCAGCATTGCTGTTAGCAGGTTTTACACAATATTTGATCTGCTTAAAAAAATTAATTTTCGGAGAAAACAATAAATTAGGCCGAGGTAAGAAGATAAATACAAACAGAGCCAAACTTGCATGCAAAATCCAAGCCGCTCCAAAAGATGAAAGCTTATAATCACAAGACGAAGCCTTTGAGGTATTCGGGGTCCTTCTTCGCCCGCTCCTGGAATTTTTTGAACCACCGATCGAGAATATCCATGGACACCACCAACCTGCTCCCATCCACGCCGCAGAACGACTGCATGAAGTTGAACAGTTTCTCGCCGATCTTGAGCGCCTGATGCTCAATCTTGCGCTGCGCGGTCACGTCGAGGGAGGGCAGCGTCGCGAGGTCCTCGACGGACACGCCGATCTGCGCTGATAGCGGCGGGGCGTCGGCGGGGGTGAGCTGCATCTGCCCTCCTGGCGGCGGCCACGTGAGCGACAGAACAACCGCCGGTCGAGCGGTGTGGACGGCGCCGCAGTAGACGGAGGGAGAGGGAAAAAATGGAACACTTCATTGAATTATATAATGCAAAAGTTTCATAATATATAATTATTCTTATTCTTTTATAATAGGAACAAATTTAAGCGGACTTATATTTGAAATTTTATTAATTTGTTAAATATGAATAGTTTTTTTTATGTATAAATTATTACTACTGGCCTCTATATAAATTGATGAATATATTATTTGATATAAGTTATAACTTGTAATATTTTCTTATAGAAAAGTCATATGATAATTATTATAACCTTTTACCCGAAAAAAGATATTTTTTTATAGAAAAATTAAACATAGTTATCAAAAAAATGAAAAAATAAATTATTTAAAATACCTTTATTTTAAATATAATGTAAATTTATTAATATTTTCACCAAAAAATTTCAAAAAAAAAACCACGCCGGACAAGGTGGCAGAACCAGCTATGCCCGGCCTCCCCAGATCTCCGCAAACACTGGCCGCTCTTGTTGGGGTAGCTAGGCTCCCACCGCCCCTAGAATTTTTTTAAAAAATTATTTTTTGGGTAATTTTATTAGTTTAGTTAAATTATCCCTGTTTACCTCCAAATAATACAAAAAACGTCACCCATTTCTGCTAAAAACCTCTAATGATTACCAGGGGCAGGGTTTCTGGCATGCCCGTGGAATTGGAGTTAGCCTTGAATGGCTAAGTCCTAGGGCGTTGACCAATGTTTTATTGCTTAGGTTGGATATATAGGCTACATTTTCGCATGTTTAAGCATTGATCATGGCCTCTGAATTCCTTCAACAACAAAAAAACAAATCACGGGTTCTGAATTAACTATTCTTTTCCCCAGGTTGTTATTTAACTATGAATGCAAAAAACACTATAGATGGATGACAGCACAAAAAATCATCTCCTTCCGTATATATAATTATAAGTACGCATAATATCTAGCTAGTGCGTTACAATATTTTATTAGAATTAATGATAAAGTATAAAACTTATGAAGATTATTTTTATACAAGCTATTTATTAATTGTATCAAGAGTTTTTCTTTTCATTTTTTTACTGATCAAAGCACACTTTAAGTATTAATATTGTATCCATATTCCGCTCAAGATCCAATAGAAAAGACTTAGCTAGCTGTGGAATTACAAAATGTGTTCCCTCTATAAACCCCATTTCCCCAAGAAATTGCACAAAAGTATTTCCATCTTGCACCTTTGCTTCTAGCAGCTTGTAACTTTGAAGATGCTAAATTAATGTCTACATACAAAAAGACAGACAATATTTTCTATTAGAGTAGTCTTCTTGTTCTTGATCATCCACTCTTGTAATAATACCCTCTAAAGATGGGATTCAACTCAGACATGATCTGAAGTTGATGCCTCCTACGCACGGCTGGATGGTACGTCAAGTCTTTCATACAATCGGCGTCCGTATCACTCTTTCTTGCCGGCAGTTCTACCCTCTTCTTCCTCGGTGTACCACATACAATCCCATTTCTCATGCTCGCAGCCGCACCCTGTGTGTACCAAATAGCATATGTAGTTCTATCATCTACAACCCAATTGCTCGGGTAAAAGAAGTCTTGGGTAACTTACAGATCAATATTATACGAAAATATGATCAACAACATTAATGGATGATTATATATGGAGAATATGGTGCAATTGAAGGAGAATTGTTACATCTAAAACTGCAGTAGTTGGGATGGGACACTTCACTGGCCGGTCCTCATCGGGTGGCTCAAGAGGGTGTTCAATCGGCTCGAATCCTGTTCTGTCTTCGGTCCCAGTACTACTAGTGCTCGCCTCACTAACCGCAGCCACCATTAAATCTCGAATAGTCCCTAAACCCTGCGCATAATATATAGCACAATTTTGCTATGGAAAGAATTGAAGTATCCAAAGTAGTAAAGATCAAAATATATATGGATAGATTGATTTACAGCAGTATTCTTCCCATGTAAGAAGTCCATGAAGCGATCAATATCAATGGACGTTTGAGGAGTTGAGGAGGATGGGGAAAATAAGAGAGCATGAAATGAGACGCATGGATGTTCTTTTCCCTAGCAAAGGCATTAGCTTTAGGCTGGATGTTTTAGAGATGGTGTGAAACAAACCAAGGATCACGGATCGGCTAAAATGGTATGATTTGTGCATAAAAAGGAGCACCAAGAGAGACAGACGAGATAGCCAGTAGGCCGGAAAGAGTCCTAGCATCTCCTTTTTGCCCTTCCTAATTCCTACATAAGCTCCATTCAATCTCTTCTTTTTCACTCAAAAGGAATGTTAACAGTAGAAAAGGCAGCATAGAGTCCCGCAAGTCAAGATTAAAATGAGCTGGGTCCAATTCAAATACGGATTAAGGGGCACTTTTTGCCACACCCAGCTTGACATGGCTGATGCTAGTTCGGAATTTGTTTGCTACTTTTGAGGATTACTATGCACACTGAACGATTCAAATTTGTCTGTCTATGAGTACCCGCGTGACATGAAACAGTGTTTCGTATAGATGAGTGTAAATATGGACTGGCCAGCAGGTTAATTATTCCATAGTTTGGTAATGGCAAAAAAATTAAAACTTTCAGCGCAGTCCTACCAAACGAGGGAAATTTAAGATATGGTAGCTGGGTTCTTGTCTAGAGTTGTTGCAGAGAATTATGGTAGAAAATGAATAATTTCCGGTCCAGAAACCATGAAGAAGCTGGCCTAAGCTGTCAGTTGCAAGTTCTTCATCAGAGCACAAGCTAGCTTTTAATTTGGGTTAGAGAGGGCCACCATTCAATCCCCTAATAAATCTAAGGGCCTATTCAATCACCTAAATAAATCTTAGGAGACGACGGCCGCTGTTCTGTCACCTAGTCCAGCTAGGCAGCTACCATTAGCACCTTCATGTTACTATAACCCAGATTTCTTATACCGTTTGAGACAAAAATGGATGAGAGGATGTTAATATATTATATTCGTTAATATTGAAACAGCGATGTTCAAAAGAGATGAAACGAAAGAAGTAGGGTTGTTCACGAGTTAAGTTGACTCACGAGTTTTAACGAGTCGATTTAACCCGACTCAAACTCGTCATATTTATAACTCGACTCGATAACTCGATACTTATAACTCGACTTAACTCGGTGACAAATGAGTCGATCACGAGTTCTATTAAACTCGAATCGAATCGACTCGATTCAAACTCAACTCGTATAACTCGATTGACTCGTAACTCAATTGACTCATAACTCGAATAGACTCGACTCGACTCGGTTTATTACTTTCAAGACGTTTCATATACTCTATATTTAATAGCAAACAATCTCAATTCAATTGACATGCCTTAGAATCATTCCCGATATACATATTTGACAACTTTAAACACTGATAATGAGTTGTAATAAATACAATAAAATGAGCTGTAATAAATACAATAAAACTACAAGTGTAACCATTCATTGAAGCTAAGCTCCTCCGCGCCAACTTCTTCACCTAGACCCTCTTCATCGAGCTGTGAGAAAAACGTAAGTTTACATTATGTAGCTGAAAAGAAAATAATCAGAATATGAAGACATTGTAAGAAAATAATCAGAAAATGAAGACATTGTAATGCCAACACCAGTATACAATAACACCCAAACAGATTTATCGGCAATAGATCAAAAGTTATAACGTAATTTTTAGACATGACAACTAATATATCTGAGATAATTGAGACATGTGCAATGGAGATCCCCAAATGAAGTTGTGAAAATATTTGATTTGCAATTTCGTGTTACAAAACAAGAGAGTAGAGGAAGACTAAAAGTTGTGCAAAAGGATAAGTAGTTTTAAGCTTTGAAATGGTCCATAATCAAATACATTGACAGAATAGGACCCATACCCCTGATCTCAATTGCTTGAGGGAGAAGGTGAAGATGATGTGAAAATATTCATTGATATGATAAAACTTGCTTATGGTTACACAAATTTCCAATCCATATTCCAAATATGTATTGATCGAAGTATATATTTCTATCATTCTTAGTTCTTCCTACAGTTAATGTAGACATCGTATACCATTGATCATCAAATAGGTCGACACTAATGTGAGGCAGGGTCAGCTTGTTGTACCTTAAACACTTGGGATACAAACCAAACTACAATAAATACAAACCTTGGACACTACATTACAGGAACTTTGTTACCTGAAATACATGCCCGACAGGTTTAACTTGCCAAAATAGAAGAATTTTGTGGTTTTCCACCCACTCATCTATAATAGTCAATATCAACATAAAAACAGTAAATAAAATAATAAACATAACTAACTACTTTGGGCTTGCCTAATGAAGTACCAACACTGACCTGTGTCACAAATCCGTTTTGTGTTTACATTTTCTGAAAGAAAATAATCGTCAGTTGGAACTAGAACAAGACCATCTACATAGCTCATGCTTCTTTTTCAAACATTCTGAACAAGCAAATATATCTCATGCTAATTATAAGGTTTAAAAGGACCCATTGTAAGGTGTAAAATGCCTTAAGGTGATAATACCATACAATGTTTCCTAAAATCACATCCACCTGAAGAACCTATAATAGCAACACTCCGCATGTACGGCCAACTTGTGAATTGAAAAGTATACTTCTAAAAAATTTGGAACTATTTAATAACACAACATAATATATCACATACTTATATACATGTTGACTATTTAGTGTTTAATTAACTTATATATAAAAATTATAGTACTAGAAAATTTACAAAATTAGTAATAGCAATTAAAAATATGTATATATGTTACCCAAGTTCATTTAAACTTTTGCAATAAATTAAATTGGAAAGCAAGATTGCATACTTACATGCCTATAATCCTCTCTTTCACAGAATCTAACTTCTCAAACATATGTCTGGTGGATGAACAATATAATAAACACTGTTAGAATTCATTAAAAAAATGTAATTTGCTAAAAAACAAGCTTCATAGAAAAGGGAAAACGAAAATATTGAAATTAATACCAGATCTAACACATGTAGAAAATAATAGATCACTGTTCAGCAAAAAAAAAGAATAAAGTTAAATGACAAGATAAAAAATGTAAGATTATTAAAAAATATAAGATAAATAAGTTAAATGAAAGGAAGATGATGAAAAAGGAGAAGGCTACCTCTTCCACAAAAATACCACAGTGGTGCCTTGGTCGGCATCTCCTCCACCAACGGTGACCTCTTCCACCTCTGAATAATCTTTGCCTCCACCTACTTTAACACAAAAATAATAAAATCAATAGGATAAGAAGAGAATCATTTCTCATTATTATGAAAAAATGAAAAACAAAAAAAATTCTCATTTTTTACGAAAATTTTTTCATTTTCCCCATCGCCCATCACTGCCGTCGCCCATTGCATGCCGTCGCCGCCAGTCACCAGTCATCGCCCATCGCCGCCAGTGTCCAGTCACCGCCTGTCACCAGTCACCGCCTGTCACCAGTCACCGCCCGTCACCAGTTGCCGCCCATCGCGAGTCACCGCCCGTCGCCTGTCGGCCGTTGCCGCCTGTAACCGGTCAATGGTCAATGGTCGCCAGCCGCCACAACTCCCAAACCATCGCCGCTCCTTCCCCACTCCCATACCCTAATTGAAGCTCGAGTTAGCTCGACTTTTTCCTTTTATACGAGCTCGAGTCAAGTTTGGTTTATCGTATTTTAAATAACCCGACTCGAATTCAAAATTGTAAAACCCGACCCAAACCAATTACAACCCAAACCAATTAAAATCATTAACGAGCCAGTCACGAGTTTTGGAAAACTCGATTCGGACAAGCCCGTGAGCAGCCCTACACAGAAGTCCTGCCAACAAGGCGCCATTCTCAAGAGTACGAATTACAATGAAGAAAGGTCAGCCACTTTCAGCCCGTCTACCATTATAACTTAGACACCCTGCGGACGAAAACTGGCATGCTCCAGTCATGGAATCAAGTTCTTCTCCGGCCCCGATTCCAACTATTCATCGGAGGTGACTTTAAACAACCAACCCAATTTTGTTTTTCATACTCGAATGCTGATTTAGAATGCTTTTTTACCCCAATTGTGACATAATTTTCAGTTGTCTGTTATTGAAACGGACTGGCAGTTCGACAAGTTGGAAGAGCTAATCTATGCGGAGGGATACATCAACCAAGCTTTACGCGAGATCACACAGCAAATGCTGCAGCACGCTCTTTCCCGGCAGCGATGACCGAACAGGTCCTCTTCACACCATCCTTCGACTTAAAATTCGGAAGCTTTATGATGAGATTCGAAGAAACGAGGCAAAGGTACACAGCTACACCATCTTTCTTTTGAAGCAAAAGAAAACATACAGTAAGCAACAACTTCTGGACCATCCTCCTGTGACTGATCCTTCAACTTATGTCCATTAAGGCGAAGTACTAACCATTTTCAATTTTCAGTACAATGGTAAAATGACCAGCGTCTCAGGCATAGATAATGTTGCGGTTTCAGAATCGCAACCAGGAATATCCAGCCATACATTACTTCCAGGCAGATTGAAGAGTAAGGAAAGCGGTAAGATCTTTATACAGGCAAATTTTGCTACATTTAGAAGGCTATTGAATCATCTCAAGCCAATCAGTGTATCCACCAAAGGGAATACCCACTTCGGACAAAACCCTAATTCCTTTTATCTTTCAACACATTTGGACAGCTTCCGTGATTGCATCAAGCCTCCATTATTGTGAAGTACTAATAAATTGAAAGGCATCCACAGTGAAAGCACTGCATTCTACATTGTTCCCAATACATTTCTTCCTGGCAATCTCAATTCCAAGGTATATTCAATAAATATACAAACGGAACATGTGCACGCTCGAGCAAACACAGGAGATCAATATTCTTTACAGTGCATTCTTGACAAACACTCAAAAGCAATTAACTAAAGATGGCAGAACAAAACAAACCTAAAAGATTTTGACAGTTATTATTTGTTATAGAAAAAAAACCGATGGGCATACGCTGCAATTGAAATAATGGATGGCATTTAGTCATAACATACAAAGCAGCACCAATAGATGTGTTTAACACACAACAGAAAGAAACCTCTACACTTCAAACACATTTAACACACTGGATGCTACAAATTGCAGAATCAAACATCCAAAGACATTTAAATTAAAAGATGAAGCCCCTGAAACTTTTTACTGACTGCAGAAACGAAATGATGAAAAAATTAACTACACAACCAAATTATTATGACAATGAACAGGAAAAGTTCATTTACAAGCAACATCAAACTTCTAAAAACATTTGGGAAGTTCAGATTTCAAAACTAGTTACGCGTAATCAACATTATGAACAATATAATTTGAAGCTACACACACAACATGAATGCGTTTAACCATTTCTTGAATGGTGGAACCGGCATACTCCACCACTTACAATGATTATTATGGCATAAAAACTTTTCCAAGTGTTGGCTTGTATTCCTTCTTTTTTTTTCACTAAGAAACTGAGGAGTGAAAACAAACCTCCTATGCCAACTTGTCAGCAGCAATAATTTTATTATTTAAAAAATTTCTATTCACTATCTTAAGATTTACATCAAAGGCAACTTTTCCATTTCTGATTATAATTGACATACTCCTAATATATATACATAATCACCAAATTGGTCTTTTAAGGCCTTCACATTTAAAGAGAAAAACATTGATTTTGTCAGCTCAAATTAAAAAAATTAAACTGAACAGCCTATATTATTTCCAAGATTGATTTTTGCATAAAGAATTCCATATTCAAGTCCTTCCCTCCAACTACAATAATCAAAATCATAAATTACCTAAGGCATTGTAAGAATTATGCTTAACAAGCTGATTTAGCATTTCCGACCAGACATGTCTTTGTTTAAACATAATCAAGGACAAACCACATTTTAGACTACTTCTACAACTATTAAATGTCAATAAATATGCCAAACGTAATCAAGAGTATGAAGGATGTAAAATGGTGGTCAATGTAGCAAAAACTAAGATTAAGTGAGAAAATTAACTGACAGTCTTAATTGAAAAGCAGTCAACATGACTGAGAAAATTCATTTAGCTACAATTTACCAAGTAAACTCCTGCAAAAGTGCATAAGTACGTATATACAGATGAGACACAGGCCAGATGCATATGATACGGCTCATTCTATTCTTTCTTTCTTTTGGCAAAAAAGTGCATCTACCTGATTGTAACGAACTTGTTGGTACCATGTTTAGCCCAGTAAGGCTTCAAATCAATAGGAATCGAAAGGTTACACCCTTCTGAAAGAAGTTTCTCTAAAACCTTTTTGAATGCCCCCTGACTCATCTTACGCCCAGCCATCCGAGCCCCACGTCTTTTGTTGTTCATGGGCAATGGGTGCATCGACAGATTAGTGGTACAACATGCTGATTGCCAGCCACCAATACCCCATTTGTAACACTGCTGAGGAGTCCCAGTACACGAACAAACCGGTATGGGAAGGCCTGCAAAGTCCATATCTATTCCATTGATCACCATGCCTGTATTTTTATTTCCTGTTTTGCGTTTTGCAACGGAGGCATTCAGTTTATCCTTAGGTACAACTTTTTTGGGCGTTTTTGCTTTAGGTGGCTTACAGGGGTTGCACTTTGAGCGTTTCTTCAGAGGACCCTCCCTCTCAGTACCATCAATATCACCCAGTTCGGGACCGGCATCTTCCCTCACTGGCTCGGGCTGTTGAAGCATTTGAAGAGGATAAGGACGACTTTCCGGAGGCTCAGACATAACCGTGTAACTTGGGCTAGTTAGCAGTACGTGTAGAAGCCGTTCTCTTTGTGCCATCCAACGCGGATCCCTAACAAAGTCGGGTGGCAATTGAGCTTCGAGGAATCCAAAATTCCGATGCACAAAACCATCGCCACCGGACACATGGGGAATCACGCGAGTAGAACAATCGCGAGGAGCATCGGCAACATGGGGAATCATGTAAGTAAAATCCCGAGCAGGAACAAGAGGCTTTACATCCTGATCAACCCCAGAAGACCTAAGCTGAAGCTCGATGTTTCCCTTGATCGACTGTTCATAGTAATCCCAACTTCGGATGCCTAATCCCCCATCGTCATCCATCAGAGAAGCCTGTTAAAGTAGCAACCACAAACACAACATAAGGCACCATATGGAATGCCGAATGCATCCTTACACACCTCCTACAAGGCAAGGCATGCCACAGGAAGAATGAATAGAGGGCGACGACGCAATAAATCACCACCGGAACAGAAGACAATGCAAATGCTAGCATGCGTCAATAAGCTCAGATCAATAAATATCCACCCATCATCATCTTCAGGAACTTAAACTACCCAGCAGAC
The DNA here is from genome assembly GCA_033002965.1 of Piper betle. Lineage (NCBI taxonomy): Eukaryota > Viridiplantae > Streptophyta > Magnoliopsida > Piperales > Piperaceae > Piper > Piper betle. The sequence goes on from JAURVB010004264.1 coordinate 117,303, forward strand.
AGAGGAAACAACGTACAACCAAGCAAGACCCATTCTTTTCAAAACCGAAAAATCAAGATCTACCGATCACCAAATCAACAAAACAAAACAGAAGCCCCAGCAAAACAATGCAAGAAACGACCAAAGATCAAAACTTTGAGAGACCCAGAGAAGGATCCATGGCTTCAAGGCACAACCGTAACCACAAATGATTAAATTAAAAAAAAAAACAGAATCAAACGCATGCATGCCCGGATAAGCAACCGGAGCAAACAAAGACTCACTAAAAATTAAGAAAAAAGATTTTTTTCTTTTATTTCTTTTTTAAATGAGAGACTAAGAAGGATCTTGGAATGGTAGACGGGAAGAGAAATGAGAAGGATCTTCACCTTTTTATGGTTTTTTTAAATTTGCCGTTGGCAGCTGCGGAGAAGAGACTGATTAGAGAGACAGGGAGGGGGAGGAGGAGGAGGAGGTTATAAATACGCCACTTTGCCATCTTTAACTTCAATTAGTTAGAACTAATAATCAGGGTTTAACAGTTTGATTTGGTCTTTTCTGATTGGCATTGCTGTGTTTGTGAATCTTCTTAAATATGATGATTGGTATTGAGTTGTGACAGACAGGTGTTGAGACACATTTGCTTTGATTATGTACGAGTTCCACCGGAGCTTAGTTGAGGCTACTGTTTAGAATTGTGTTTTAGATGATACCTCACCCCTCTTATACAGTAGCTGGGATATTGTATCATGCCATTTTTGATATAGACTCTAATTCTAAAATTAATACAATTTTATTTAACCAGGCTGAGACAGATGACGATGATTTAATTTAATAATTTATTGTTTTTATTTAGTTGTATTGTGACGAACTTAGTGCCCTGTTTTGACACGATAGACTATAAGAGCTCATCAAGTGTTGGAGGTTTTAATATTTTATTGTATCAACCATTTTCATCAATGTATTTAATTTTACCCCACAGTAGTGTTATGCCTGTATGGTTGATAACTTGTGAATTTAAATTAACTTAGAGTATAATCTTATATTAATTTAAATTTTGATTAATTCTATTAAGCACGCACAATTTTACTTGAGAGCTAGATTTCTTTATTGATGTCTGTTTAATTTATGACTTTCTAGTTTTAATTTCTATATTAATGAGCCTTGAAGAATAACTCCACCGATTACAAATCTCTACGATGTAAAGGGTGCCTGCCTACCTTAATTGCTAGTTATGAATGATCATAAAATTTTTTTACTTTTAATAATTAACTATGCAAAAGACATGCACAGTATGTGATCTATATTAGAGATATAGCCTTCATTTTTAAGATAAATTATAATTAAACGGAGAGATAGACTGTAATGATTCAATTGTATTATTGCTGTTGTGTTTAATGGGTTTAATCTAAAGATACACAACAGGTGAAAGTGGATAGATTTCAGACAGGTGCATTTTAAAATCTAACATATTCCATGTGGAATGTTCCGTTAATAGGGGGAATAACAAAAGCTGTCTCCCTTGCCTTCTCTTTCGGCTACTCCAAGGACCAGGCAGTTCAACGAAAGTTTTTTTTTCTAAAAAGAATAAGAAAAAGAAACGGTTCAATAAAGATTAAATTAACATGGCAGGCTGACTTGTAGGATCCACATCGAAATTATGAAATACTAGAAACACGAGGAGTTGTTCAACAAAATTTAAAGTGTATACAATTTACAAGCACCCGCCCAAGCACATATCAGTAAACATAAAATGGAACAGCAAGGATTGGGGACCAATTGAATGAAAAACCACCGGTCCAATCTAAAAGCAAATCTAGCAGTACTAAACACAATTACCACAGCGTTTGAAATTATCATGAGTTGACCAATCTTCTGGTCAGACGAAAGAAAAGGAAATGGAATCCCCAGAAAGTAAAAGGCATTCATGACATGCCCAATTTTAAGTTCAAGTAGCAAGCCTCGTTGCTAACTACAACGTGGCGACGGAGGAAGAAAATGGAGACAAACTTCAGTCTTTTTTGTCATTTCATTGAGCTCTTTTACGTTTGCCACCATTTTGGTGACAAACCTCCTTCCTCGGCTCCCTCTGATTTATCTCTCCCATGTTCTGTAAAAAATTCGATGAGAACGCAGTAACCACGTAACTACAAGAAAACAAATGCTGGCCTCGACTGCCATTGCGTCACTCTGCCAAAATTTGGGGGTGACAAAAATGTAATTCAAACAGTTTTAAAAGCTCGAACAACAAAGCACCATATTTGAAGCAATGTGAAGCTTGTCTCGGAGCATGGCCTGTCAGGTTCCTCTACTTTGGTCAGCAACCTGTTAAATGTTTAAATGCCGGACAGTTACGTGAGATGGGATGAAAGGCGTTCCAGAATGGAAGCCATGAATGAAATATCACACAGCCAAGTGGAAAGAAAACGAAATAAATAAAGCTGCTGCACCCTTTCTATCACTGGAAGTTTTACACCAGAAACAAGAAACCATACATCAAACAAACTACGGCGGGAAATCTTCCCCGCTTTAGAAACACGTAATCACAGGTTACATGATCATACATAGGCCAATGTCACATTGCAAACATAGGAAGTCAATGCCCGAACCATGCATGCTTTGCATCTTGCCGGCCATGGTATACGTATAGGAAGATATTTATATTATCAAAAAAATTTTCCACTGCAGCAAGAGAGGCCATGGTGCGTTCTTGACTACCCTTTAGGAAGGTAAGGTGATGGGAATTTTCGCCAGCCTACCTTTGACATTTCAAACACAAAAAAAAACTAATGATAATAATGGTGACAGGAGAGTAGCAGCAGCAGGAAATAGTTTGCAGCTCTTGATGGGCGCATTCAAGGAAGGCCAACAGACAGAGAAATGTCTCTTGAATGCAAATATCAAGAGCTCTGAGCTCATCAGATCTCTGTAGTTAAAGTAGGAGAGATATGAGGGAGAGAAGAGGAAGGATGAGACTTTCTTTTCTTTTGTTGGTTTTTCGCTCTCTATGCACCACTGCAATTCAAGGCAGCCTTTATTTGCTGGACAGTGGTGCCGATAAGGTTATTAACGGTGCTCACTGATTCCAGATTAAGCCGTGCAGATGGCAAACTGCTCACCAGAATTTGGAAGGCGACTGTAATAAGGGAGCCAGATGACCTGGCCGAAGAACTTGTCGAGGCGCCCCCACTGGTAGGGTCTTCCCTTCCATCAGGCATTATGATGAACCCCGATGGAAGGAGAGGTATATAAGATGGGTCCTCTCCGCTCATGGCAATGTTAATTGCAGGCAGGTCCACTGGTGCGTACACTACCAGTGAACATGATGCATCAGTGCAGCTCTCTTGAAGTATTAACATGTTGTTCTGGTTTGCATTGAAAGCCTGGCAATTAACATGACAGAGTCGAGTTTCTCATGACACTGAAAGAAAGGATCAAAGCTCGTAAAACTAGAGGAAAACTTATTCATACTTACCCTTAGTACAGAGATGCAGTTTCCAGGGTTTGATCCATTTGCAATATGGGCCACTTCTTGAACTGAATTACCATTAGATAGAACATCCCACTAGAAAAAATAAGTGTTTGTCAGCATGATGTGTTTGATAAAGTTCCAGAGAAGCTGATCACAAGCATTCTGCATAAGTAGTAAAATGAAAATCAAGCCATTTCTAGTACCTGAGCTCTAGTGCGTTCATCTCTGAAAAATTTAAAGACAGAGTGAGGGGAAACGGGGAGCCATATAGAGGTGGCAGCACTTAACACAACACCATTAGGTTGACCGGGTTCCGAGCTTTTGTGAACTGACACCCGAACTCCAGAATCATTTAATCCAGATAGTGTGGTCCATCTCTGACCACTTGAAGCGGTTAAATTTGTGCAGAAATTTGTAATCATTCGTTGTGCAAGCTTCATCAGGCTTCTCCTTCCTTCAGAAGATGGGATCACTACAGACATGTATAATATCATTTCAAAAAACTATGTTTCTGAATTCTTAAAGATGTGGGGAACATATTAGACGTCGTTATTTGTGTACCTCCACCAAGGTCCCTTGTAGAATTTCCCTTCACCATAAGACATGCAAATCTCTCACACATTCTCTGCAATGTCGTAAGCCATCGATGGGCGCCAAAGGCTAATCCACTATTTACTAGATCACGAAAGATACAATGTGTTCCAGTTCCCTCTTCGATTTCAGCATGTTCCACCCAAGTAACCTATACACGAGTCAGTCAAATCTTTAGTCCAGCTCAAGCAACAATTAAAAAGTTTCATCGGTACACTTGAATCACCTTAGCATATCCATTAGGCATGTCCTGAATTAAGCAACCAGAGGGAAGTCTACGAGATCGGGAAGAAGCAATGAATTGGCTCAACCCAGAGAAGTCAAAAGAAACATCAGCAATCACCCACGTTCCTTGCTCTACCTGCTGGCAACAACGAAGAAAATAGAATTCTCGAGTTGACACCAGAGGTGAGAGCACTTGCAGCTCCTCATACATCTGCACCAACACAAGTATGAAAAAATCACATAACTTGCATTTACAGAAGTGAACACACTTTACAATGATTCATTGTATTAAATACCAGTTGGAGAGCACCAATTCTATTACTACTCATCCCAGTAGCCAAAACTTCAATTGTCCTGGCTTTTGAAATGATTGTGGGGAAAATTTCTGTCCAGCTTACCTATGTGCCAATGCCATAAGGTCCACTGCATGAGACAGCTTTGTACAAATAAAAACAAAAGAATCAAAATTCCAAACCAACAAATGATCGTACATACAGTATCCATGAACATGTCAACCAAAGCCAATCCATTCATAATCACCAACGCAGAATCTCTAGATGCTTCAATGCGGAGATTAGGATTTTTCAAATTAGAAGGCTTTGAAAAAATCCCCTCATATGCGTCTAGATTTAGAATATCTTTTCCGTCTACAGAAGATTTCATCCATAAGGGTTCATCTGTTTGCAATAGTCTAACAACTTCTTCAACTGCATTTGCAGCAACCTCTGCCATAAGTGATTTTTCCACATCTGATATAGAGACGGTTTGCAATTGCAACTGAGGAATATGAGTAGTTCCAGGTATTAGATCCAGATCAAGTGAAGGAGGTCCCAATTTATGACCTTCAAAACTCCCAACTGTTAAATCCAATGATGAAACAGGTATAGGTTGAATTGGTGGAAGCTGTGGAATTGGCCTTCCAATGTATTTTGCAGCAACACTAGATATTCTATCAAGCTGAAAACAATTGCACATGATAATTAACATTTAAACTATGTACACCTGAAAAGAACTAAAACAAAAGCAACAACATAGAGGTCTAATTAAATCCAAGTACCTCCTCTTTCAACCGAATATTGTCCATGCGCAGTTTTTGTTCATCAAAATATGTGTCTTCTGTCACAGGTTGACCCCCACAAGACGGGCAAATTACATTCTTGAGTGTTTCTCTCATTGCAATATTTTCACATCTAATTTTGTCATTTTCAGATCGAAGTGCACAGTTATCTGCTCGTTCATGTTGTGCCTATATTAAACACACAAAAAATAAGGACGCGAGAAAGAGGGCCCCTTAACTAAGAGAATACACTCCTTTGGTTGGTCTAATTATCAGGAACATTTCGTTACCTTCATCTGAGTCCTCCTGTTCTGAAACCAGAATTTGATTTGGCGAGGTTCAAGCTTCAGTTCCCGGCTAAGCTGCAACCGCTGCTTTTCATCTGGGTGAGGACACTCCTTAAACACACTGGAAGCCCAAATAAAGCTCATTATACGAAGTGGTAAGTATGGCATTTACAAGATAATCCATTTGAACCATCTAAACGATTAAAAACGCTAATTAAGGGATTTTAGTCAAGCAAGGTTCACCGCTTTTGTGAACAAATTCCCCACCCAGCTGATGACAAAGGAAGTGACCCGACAAACTGAAGACAATTTTTTCTTCAAATAAAAAGTGACACGAATCTGGCGGACTTCAGTTTGCATTTGAGCTCATCGCATAGGAAAGGACCAAACAAACAACAAGTAATTGTAATCTAGTGTCATCGGCTAAGTCCTGCAAGAAGCTTGCACATTCATCTCAAGAAATGGAAAGGAAACATAACTCGAGAGAATGACTGATAATATTCAATCAATGATTTGAAAGAATTCAAAAGGCCTTACAATTATACCACATAAGCAATTATGTGTATCACAAGATCAAGGGCAATCAATCAAAGTAAATCGTCACTGCGTTCAAACTATCATTGATCAGATTCAGGAGCTAGTAACCCGAAGATGTTACAAATATCAGAAAAAACACCACAATGATCATGCCCATGCCCCAAATACAGAAGTAACTAGAATTTGCCAACAGTCATAAGTATGATGACAATCAAAAATCCCCAAAAGGGAGCCGACGGCAATATCATTTGATTTCCACTCTCAAATCGTGTAAATGCAATAAACCAATCGTTGAAAGAAACTAAAAGGGGAGAGCCAAATAAAAAAGATCCCAGAACCCGGGTAATAATGGAAGAAGATTTGATATATCCAAGAGAGGAGATGGGGAGTAGAAGTAGTAGAAGAAGAAGAATCATACGCTTCAAGCTCTTGAATCTGACGAGCAGTATGACGGTGGTGCCGCTTCTTCCTCCTACTCAGGTCGCCGGCGTCGAGATCATCACCGGAGCCCGACCCGCCACCGCCGGCGCCGACTTCCATATCGAAACTAAGCCCTCTATTCTCCTCCCGGTCGCCGCCGCCGAGCAGCATCCCGTTCATGTACATGCCCCGCCACCGCCACGACCTCTCATCACCCAACCGTCGCCGGACTCGCCAACAACAAGCAAAAGCTTCCTCCAACAGCCATCCCCCCTCCACATACTTGGACACCCAACAAGAACCTGTGCGGAACGAATGCAACCAAACCCACAAAATAAGAAAGCAAAAAATGGAAGTAAGAGAGAGGAGGCAGGGGGAAGAAGAAGAAGAAGGGCAGCAGGAGAGGGAGTGGTGAAAAGGGAGTAACGTAGGAATTTAAAGCGGTCGATGAGAACTGGGAGGGGTTATAAATCCGGACCCCTCCTCCGCGTTCGAGGCCTGCAAGAACTCACCTCTCTCCTCCACACTCATTGATTCACAGAGCCGCCACCACCACCCTCCCCCGTTCTCCCTTCATACATACAAATACTAATAATAATACCATCCGAGCATACTTGCTTCTCCAACTTCTCATGCTCGCTTTCTTGGTTTACTATGAAAAAACGAATCACAAATGCACATGCAGACACACGTTAGAGCCAAGATAAGAGATTAAATGATGGACGACAACAAGAAGCAGAAATCTTTGATCTTGGTTGAGTCTGGTGGGTATGGGAGGGGAGGGAGGCGTACACATCCAGCTCTCCCTGCTTTTTTTTCACTGCTAAATTTTGTTTTGGGTGTTGATCTGGTGCGTAGGGGAAATGGCAATTAAAACGAGATCGGCCTTGTTGGGGAGTAGAAGTCGACGCGTTATTAGATTTTGTAACTTTGGAAGTCAAAGGGGTTCTAAAAGTGCCGTGTCGGCAAAAACTTCAGCTCTTGTTTTATGTGTTCGCCTTTTTAACCCAAGAAAAGGTTCATTGCTTGCTTTTTGTGTGTGCTGGCCGGCCTTCTTTCTACCAAAGCCAGCCGCTGTCGACCGTCTGCAAAAGCGAGCTTACTTTTTAACTCTGTGGTCTGCGATGAAAGAATTCTAGATTGAGCTGAGTATTTGGAATTATTAAAAAAATTATGTTTACACTATATAAAAAACTAAATTGAACTATATAGCTCATGTATATAAGTAGCCATATTAGACATATATTGTGCATATATATATATATTTATTTATTTATTGATACGTAATTTTAATATGCCTATAAAAATCACCTTATTTTTTGCAACATATTATGAAAAAGTTTGAGTCATAAGAATCACTAGATACTAAAATATATATGTTTGAACTTAAGGGGTCATTCTATAATTAAATTGAAAGAAAAATCGTAGATTAATGTGTAAACGCCCTTATAAGGCATTTGGTCTTGGTAGGAAATTTTGGTTAGGAAATACTTAGATCTAATCTTAATTTCATTCATTAGTGTAACAAAATAATTATCGCAAGATGTTGAAACAAAAAACAATATAATAAGACATACAATTTTAACATAAGAACTTTTCTTAAAATGAAGAAAGGAAAATCATGAGGTTATTAACCTACCCCCACCAATCCATTGTGATCAAAAAATTACAATCATAAAATCATTACACCAAAGAGAACAAAAACTCTCATAAAAATACAAATCAATAATATCATAAAATGACAAATAATGTTGAGATAAATATGGAAGATACCAATAATAGATCAATTGAATAAATAATTGGAATTTAGAATAGAATCTAATTAGTAGACCTCCACATTGATAATGATAAACTTTTTCCAAAACTCCCTTAGACTTTATTAGAGGCGAACTCTCAAATTTGATGATTTGAGAGTATAAAATATCATGTAGAGACATATATTTATGAGCAAATTTGATGGAATCTCTATGACATCAAGTTAAAATCTTCAACTTCCAATGCATAACTTTCTATTTTTAGCTTCCAATGCATAACTTTCTATTTTTAGCTTCTAATGCATTCCACATCTTTTTACCAAACCTAGACTTTTCTCTTCCTAAACCTTAGATCATCAAAGGGCGGGATTCCCAACAATCCTCCCCTTCCCAACCTCATGAAAAGTGACTAAGTAGTATAGGAACTTTCTTCCATACATGCACTATTCTACAAAAAAATTATTTATCTTTAGGAACAGATTTAGTTATCATATCTGAAATATTTTTCATAATATGCATCTTAGATAGCATCAACAATTTATTTTCTAACACATCTTTAATACAATGATAAGAGACATCAATATGTTTGTTTCTTAAATGAAAATTGAAAATTTTACTCAAATGAATTACACTCTGGCTATCACAATACACAAAATATTTTTCTTATTTCACATCAATTTCATTTAAAAATCTTTTTATCTAGAACATCTCTTTACAAACTTCAGTTATGGCAATGAATTATGCTTCAATTATTAATAATGCAACACACTTTTGTAACCTTGATTGTCAAGAGACAACCCCGCCTCCAAAAATAACAACAAAACTAAAGGTGGATTACCTAGAATCTATATCACCTCTCATGTCTACAAGAGTGTAGCCTTCCAACATTTGCTTACCATTTTTTAAACATAAATACACTTTGGAAGTCCTCAACAGATACCTTAATAGCTACTTCACCGCTTGCTAGTGTTCCTTGCTTAAATTAGATGAGTATTGACTAACTACTCCAACAACGTATGCTATATCAAGTCCTCTACAAACCATAGCATACATCAAACTACTAACAACATAAGTATAAGGAACATTCTTTATTTCTTAAATATCTATTTTATTTAAGTCATTCTTTCTTAACTTTAATTGACATCCAAGTGGAATAGCAATAGACTTTGTATTTTTCATGTTGAACTTATCAAGTACTTTTTCAACGTACTTCTCATGTGATAATCAAAGTCTTTTTTATTGGTCACAAATCCTTCATGGCAAAGGATTTGTTCAAACTCTTCTTCAAGTTTGTAATCTTGGCAATGTCATGTCCAACAATCAACATGTTATTAATATAAAACAACAAAATTACGAAGTCATCTTTACCAAATTTATTGATGAATACACAATGATTTGAAACATATTTCTTATACTCACGATTTCCATGAAAAAATCAAAATTTTTGTACCATTATCTTAGAGCCCACTTGAGACCATATAAATTCTTCTTTAGTTTCCAAACAATTTGTTTCTTCCCTAAACTTCAAAACATTTAGGTTGCTCCATATAGATAGTCTCATCAAGATATCTATGTAGAAAAGTTGTCTTAACATCAAGTTGTTCCACCTCCGAGTTCATGCTTGCAGCCAATGTTAAAATAACCTTGATTGACGATATTTTAACCACTGGTAAAAAAATTTATTGAAATCTATACATTTTTTTATCCAAAGCCTTTTATAACTAGTCTTGTCTTGTACCTAGATTGTAAAATAATCTTTTTATGCTTGACCCAAAAGACCTATTTGTTCTTTAAAGTCTTCTGTCTCTTTAAAAGATTAATTAATTCATAAATTTGGTTATCATGCAAAGACTTCATTTTTTTCCCATGGTCTTTATATACTTGCCCTTCACCTTGTGACTTACAGCTTCACTAAAAATTTTTGGCACTTCATTTTCAATGATAGTTACATATTCTAAAGATGAATACTTTGTTGATGGAATTAGGACCCTACTTAACTTCCTTGGTTGATGTGTCTCCCCTTGATTATAAGTCTCAATTTCCTATTCATCAACATCATTAATAATATTATCATTAATAATATTTTCATTTGTTACATTATTTTCTCCATCATCGTCACTAGCTATAGGAATATGAACTTTATTTTCTTGTTTCTCCTCATCTTGAGCCACCTCTTTAGTTTGATTTGATATTGATGGTTCTTTCAATTTCTCATACTTCTCCAGGGATTTATCTTGGATATCTTCATCTTTTCCAAGGTCCTCAATTGTTTGATCTTCACAAAAAACCACATTTATACTTCGGATAACTTTCTTATTTTTTTGGTCCCAAAGTTTGTAATCAAATTTATCATTTTTATAACCTATAACTATAAACTTCATAACTTTAACATCAAGTTTGGACCATTGCTCCTTAGGTTACGTAAGCAAATACCTTGTACCCAAACATTCTCAAATACGTGTAGTTCGCCTTCTTTCCACTCCACATTCTTTCGGGTATGTCACCACCTAAAGCATGTGTAAGAGACCTGTTAATCAAATAACAAGCAACTAATAAAGTCTCACTAGAAGTACCTAGGCAACTTTGCTAAAGACAATATACACCTAATCCTTTCAGAAATTGTTTAATTCATACTCTCCGCCACCCCATTTAGCTCATTCTACCCCTGCCTGGAGCTTGCTACCAAGGTGTTGTGGGAACCTCATTCATCTGGGTTGAACCTGACTATATTCTCAATCAACAAAGCTTCACACTTGGTCAGTCAAAAATAAGTTTCCTCCTTCCTAGCCTTTATCCTTGATATTTAACTTGCTCCTCAACGAGCAGAGACTAATAGTGGCTGGGGAGGGGGGAGTGGCGGGTACTGTCCGCCTTCAAAGAAGGATAAGGGACTACAACCTTCTATCACTTTTTTATGAAACTAAAGTAAGTAAGCGAAGAGTACAGGCTACTGGACTATTGAGTATCTAAGTTTAGTAGGTTCTATAGCTCAAAAGAGGGCGAGCCTTATCTTCTTTGAGCAGCTTGTTTCCCCCGCCCTCCTCTACCTTCCCCTGCCCCTTGGAGGCTCACCTTCATCCTTGTTTCGGTTTGATTATGAAGAAGATGCTAAGAGGGGTCAGCTAAAACAAAGATGCTATTGGGGTTGAGAAGATGATAGGACACAAAGGAACGTTGCTTAAAAACTCTTAAAACCACTAAGAAGTCTCATAATAAGTGGTGTGTGTTGACGGATCATGTAATTGCTTAAATGAGGTAGAAGTGATGCTGATCCACCCATTCCTGTGGTGTCGAACTATTATTTCGCAAGACCTGCAAGTAAGCGAATAGTCCAATCTGTTTTGAGCAAAGCGAAAAGAGTAAGGACTGTACGAAGTAGTGATATCTTTCTTTCTATTATGAATGACACACTTCACTTGCTCCCTCCCTGTGTCATTGTTTGCTTGTTAGATGCTGCAAACTCCTGAATTCATGAGCTAAACAACTCAACTCGTTCCTACTACTTGAGAGTCCTCGGGAAAGAACTCCTTTCCAGCTGTTAATTTTTATTGTCTTGTAGGCTATGACTTGAATTGCAAGCCTAAAGTTGTGGAGTGGTGTGTGGGACTCGTGTAATTGAAGGACTAGCCAAGGAAATCCCCTCAAAATCAGATTGCCCTCCCCTTATCTGCCTAAGATGGGCTTCCTCAGGAAGCTTTGATTCTATTCAGCCCCAGTTAGGAGGGATCTACCTCATCCCGATCACAAGGAGAAGTTCACCATGATGGGAGGGTAAGGTTTTATTTTTTTCCCCAATAAGCATCATATAGCCAACTTCATTTCGCTTTAGCTTGAGGGGCTCTTGCTATAAAGGTAGGTTTAAGAAACCTCCAGAAGGCACCAATATCCACTAATCGTTGTTTCCAAATATTGTTGCTGGTTGACATCCCTTCTGATTCATTAATACAAGATGCAAATTATTGTTAAGAAATGATTAAAAATTTCTTAGAGTTTACCTTAAGCATTTATTCAAAGCCACCCATCATTTGAGGAGGGCTCTAGCCCAATCAAGTCAAACAACGTCTAATTGAACACTTATAAAATCTTGCACAAAGCTAGCAAAAATAGGAATAAAAGAAGAAGTCTATATGATACGACTTATGATACCAGATCTAGACTAAATGGGAAGATGCACCTCTGGATGACCAAAGAACCAACTCCTGATCATATTTCGAGTATGAACTCGAAATGCAGTTCCATACATGATGTCTTCCTAACTCTCAAGAGGTAGTTTATTTCACCTTTAGCTACATCATTAGCACTTTCCCCTTTCTTTATTATCCTTTAACCTGTAGTATTCTTCCTTTGTTTACAGAAATTGGGGACCACTTCGCAAACTCCCTATAAGCAAGACGAGATGAGATCACCACTTCTAAGGAGTAAAAGCACTTATATCTATGGATGCTACAATCAGGCTTCAGGCCACTTCGACCAAAGGAAGAAGAGTAAGGCCACCATTAAGCTATTTTCGCAAGCTCATGTAGTAGCCAAGCAGTAATGAGCAAGAAAGCGGAAGCGCTTTCATAAGGCACTCAAGCACCGCATTCAAGCACCCATGCACATTAACTCGATTTAGACAGTAAGAAAGGCTTCTAGGGAGAGGATCCACATAGCCTTCAATTTATGTGTTATTTATCCATTTCACTTATTCTTCTGGGATAGTTTTGTTAGATCAAACTTGTTGCTTGAAGCTGTAGACTTCTGACTTGCTGAGCTAGCTAATGCTCACAAAATGCTATGGATTTTTCTTTTCGTTAGGGCCAGATAGAAGTGTACAAACAAGGATTTCTCATGTCACTATCCTCTCCCCATCATCTTGGGTCCCACACTTGCATCTCATTGTCCAATTGTCAAGACGTTTTTTGTAGTCATAATACATCATTTTCTTGATGAAATATTCCAAACTTTTTTAGAAACATCATCAATAAATTTGAGAAAATAAAGTGCACCACCGAGATTTTACCTCAACAGGACTACACACATCATTGTACACCAACTCAAATAATTCGGTCTTTCTTGTATTTGTACTAATAAATAAAGCTCTATGTTATTTACCTATCAAACATGGATCACAAGGGAAGTACCCTTGATCTTGGGTAAAGAATTTTGCATCTTCAAAGCTTCCAATCCCATCTCACTTATGTAGTCCAAACGGTGATGCTACAAATCAATAGTGGAGTCTAACCTCCCCTTATACTAGATTTGCTACAAATCAATAGTGGAGTCTAACCTCCCCTTATACTAGATTTGCATTAGTCATATAAAGATTAGAACATGGTTTCCCTTCAGCAATAATAAGTGAACTTTTAACTAGCTTCCACATGTGGACATCAAATTCATCCTTAACTAACGAATGTTTTGCATTTTTAGCATCAATTTGTAACCCATATTAGTTGCTACGTACACATCTCATTGACCAACAATCTTGGGCATACCTTTGTTTCTCATCTTCACAACACATAAATCAGAAGCTTCGTAGGTAGTGAAGAAGCTCCAATTAGGAGTTGCATGAAATGATACACCTAAATTAACCACCTAACTAATATCACAATTAGTCATTAATAATTATTTTCACAATAAAAACAAATCACCATTTATAGCATCGACATTTTTATCATCTTCGATCTTATTGTCCACATTTTTTTCCTTTTTAACTCCTTTTTGAGCTTCCAACAATCTTTATTTATGTGACCAAGCTTGTTATAAAAGTAGCATTTGAAGCCCTATCTAGATTTGGATCTTCATTTACTCTTGTCCCCTTTAAAGGGTTCCCTTGTTTTGGATTGAACTTCTTTTTCCAAAACCAAAGCTTTATATCTGAATATAGCCACTTGAGATTGTCTTCTTACCTCTTCATTCAATAAGCTATTTATTGTTAAGTCCATAGTTAGCTTCATCGTGTTGTTCAACGATGCAACAAGTATCTCCCAACTAGCCGGTAAGAAATTGAGCAAAAGACATGTTTGTCATCATCATTTAAAGTCATTTTTAGCCTAACAAGTTAGTTATAATACTCTTCATTTTATTCAAATGCTCACTTATATCAATACATCCTTGTACTACAAATTTATAAGTTTCCTTACCAACAAGTTCTAATTGCCTCTCATAGATCTCTTGAAGTTTTTCAAAAATAATTTTAGAAGATTGCATTTCAAACATATAGTGATAAGTATTTTCATCTGCCCATTGCCTTCGATGATTTTTTTGTCTAACTTACCCCAATCTTTGTTAGTCATCCTGTCTGGTTTGACATATGTAATGAGCTGAAAGTAATCTTTTAAATAAAGATGATTAATTATCTACCTTTCTCACAATGTTAATTGCTAGCCCCCTTAAGAGTTATTATCTTAACATACTTTTTTCGGCCATCGTAAATGCCAACAATCAAACATCCAAACCAAGCTCTAATGTCACTAGTTGGGGAATACTTAGAGCTAATCTCAATTTCACCCATTAGTGTAACAAGATAATTGTCGCAAGATGTTAAACAAAAACACAATATGGCACACAATTTTTGAAGTAGAAACCTTCCTCAAAATAAGAAAAAGAAAATCATGATGCTATCAGCTACCCTCACCAATCCACTATAATTATAAAGTTACAATCGCAAAATGATTATAAAAAGAACAAAAACTATCATAAAGATATAAATCAACAGCGTCATAAAATGACAAACAATGTTGAGACAAATATGAACATGTAGAAGATACCAATAAAAAATCAATAGGAGAAACAATTAGCAATTCAAAATAGAACTCAATTAATAAACATTCATATTGGCAATGATAAATTTCTTCAAAAACTGTTTTATTAGAAACCAATTTTTAAACTTGTTGATCTGAATGCCTAAATTATCACATAGCAACATGTATTTATAGCCAAACTTGATGGACTTTATACTACATCGAGTTGGAATCTCTAACTTTCCCATGCATGACATTCCATTAACCTATGTATAGATTTTTAGCTTCCAATGTATTCAACATCTTTTTCCTAAACTTGGATCTTTCTCTTCCCAAAACTTAGACCATCCACTTACGAAGTAAGGGAGGGATTCTTAACAATTTTATCGCAAAATTATTTTTGTTATAGTTATATAAAGTAGGAGAACTCACAAAATAATGTTGGGCGTAACAATAAGGTAGTTTTGTTTTAAGCATTTGAAAATAAAATAAAATAGAGATCAATCCTTCTTTTTTATTTTTAAGTTTTTAAACAATGCCTTTATCATTTTATAATTTACCAGCATTTTGCCAAACATATATTACAGACATTATTGTTTTATTTTTTCAATAAAGAGTCTTAAAACATTACGACCAAACACTTCATTAATTTTAGACTTTTAATTGTGATTAGGTGTACTGGGGGTTCAAAAAATCAGCAGCTACTAATGATAAATTTTAAAAAATTTCAACCATTATAAGTTTATGATTATAAGGGGCTGTAACGAGTATTCACCAAATTGTAAATTTCAAATCTTGTCACTTTTTCCCACAAATTTCACTTGCTTAGAATGAGGGGGGAGATTAAAAAACAAATTAAAATAAAGGAAAGAAGGAAGGGGGCTGA
This sequence comes from Piper betle, assembly GCA_033002965.1. Lineage (NCBI taxonomy): Eukaryota > Viridiplantae > Streptophyta > Magnoliopsida > Piperales > Piperaceae > Piper > Piper betle. The sequence continues at coordinate 133,233 of JAURVB010004264.1, forward strand.
AATCACATCTGTAGCCTCTCCGTCACCGAGGGACCCGAGTTTGGTGACCAAAGTCAAGACTGCATTCAATGCCCTCTCCTCTCCCCCTCCGCTCGATATCCTTTCTCAGGCCGTCCAAACAGCGTCACTAATAGGGATTATTAGAGTTAATAATATAAATCATAACCTAAATCTAATAGGAATTATTTTTTTCCTTTTATTAAAGTAACTCAATCCAACAGGAAGTTATTAAAACACCCACAGGCCACACTCAAGGGTTTGAAGCTTAAAAGGCTACTTGGGAGGGATGGGATGGGGGTGTCCTTTGTGGGTTTTTTTTTTTGTGTGGTTTTTTGTGTGAAATGTGCTAGAATCCAAGGCACCGTGAATGCGGATGTTAGAAGGGGTGAGACAGGATCGTCTGGGCGTGTCCTTTTATGTGAGCAGCTTTGATTAGCAGGCTTTTGCATTTTAAGTGGAACGAATTAAGAGATACCATCTCAACGTCGCATTTGACGAACCTTAAGTGTTTGTGTGATGGGTGGGCGTGCACTGTGGATGACAGGATCTGTCCAAGGCTCCAATCGTTGCATGCGTCAATACACAACTCAATCCACGCAATGTGATAACTGCGTGGCCCAGAATGGACCACGGCTTGTATAATGCAACGATCAATCCGATCCGACGCAGGTTTTATATTTTCCGTGGCCCCAAATGCATGCTAAGCCATTTCCCCCTCCCCCCAATCAATGCATGTCTAAACCTTAGTTGGTCTGTGCAGGATTTTTTCCAATGTTCTAGGCTATTTTGTAATAATAAATATATTTATTTATAATTTATCAATAGATGAAAAGTTCACTTTAAATCTAGAGAGTGACCAATCTTGAAATTGATTGGATATAAAAAACATATTTGTAAAGCGAGCTTTTTTGACGTGTACTGTATAATCACCAAGGGGTGAACAACATGTTATTCGTGCTCTAGGATGACTGAAAGTTAGTAGGGATGCCAAGTTTGAACTTAAACATAATATGAAATTCAATCAAACAAATAAGAACGAGTTTAAATGCGCCAAAAGATAATATTTATCGTTCCATCCATACCTCCTGCGAAGTGTAAGGGATCTAAGCGTCCTTCCCATTGAGGTTGAACTTGATAGATGAAAATATAGTTTTCAAACTCCTTTTTAAACCTTAAAACTATCGAAGTTAACTTTCTCCTACAACTTTCAAGTCAAACTTTATTAACAATTTTTTGTTACAATCGACTCCTTAAATCTTCTTAATAAATCTCTTTGAGTCAAATAATTTTATGATTGACTCCTTGAACCTTCTTGATGAGTCTCTTTGAGGCAAATAATTTTTTTTGAAAAAATATTATTTTTTAGTTTAGTTAAATTTAAATTAAATTAACATAATTTATATATTTATTAAATTCAAATGTCGAAGTAAATAACATCCACTAATTCATATACCTTTTTATATATTAGATTAAAAAATTAATATGAATTACTCTAAGTGATCAGCTTAGAGTCAACTTGGAGCTGATTCTACTTCATAACTTATTCAGACATCTCCAAGGGAGCGAATTCCACTTCATAACTTATTCAACCATCTCCGAGTCCCAATTTTTTTAATTATGGATCAGAGGAGTGGTTGGTTTAAGCTCGAATTAAAACTTGATTTTGATCAAGCCCCAGTTCCATGATCGTTTCAATGTTGATCTCTACTTAAATTATTTATTTAATAGTTTATTATTTATATACATTGATAACTTATATATCATTGTGGTCATATAAATTTTTTTAACATAAAAAGCCAATTTTAATTGTTCACGTAAAAAAAATCTTAAAACAATCGACAAGTTTAATCTTAGTGTACCATCCAAGAGCTTGGTCAACTCAATTTAGACAATAAAATAAAATGCAAAAGAAAACTACATACTTAGAATGGGTAAAGTCGCCCAAATTCGTCTGACAAAATTACAACTCTATATCAAACCAACTTTGATATAACCAACTTTGGTATAACGAATTTTAAAAAACATCAGAGTGACACTGGACTCGGCCTGGCTTACCCGTTTAAGTGATTATTAAGTTGTTAATAAGAATAAAATCTTATCACTTATCCACATGGAAGTCAAGAGTCGAGACTAACCGCATCGAAATATGTTATTTCCAATAATTAAGTTTAGCATAAACTATTAACTAAATTGAAATTGTGAAACTCAAACATGTAGGCAACCCAAGAAGTGAATTTAAATAAGGAACCGAGAAATAGGCGAAAAAGACTGATAGTTGCTTGGCTCCGAAAAAAAGACTGATAGCTGCATCTAGATCAATAGACACCTTAATTTGTTTATCACCATAATCAACTAATTGTCTTAATTATGTTCCCCTCTCTATTCTTAGGGTTGTTTAATCTCCCCTAAATGGTGGCATCTTCAAATTAAAACTGAGGTTGAGTGGGAAAATCATGAAGGGAAGAGGCGGACATCTTAGCAGCAATTAAAAGAAGAGTTGGGAGTGTTGAGATAGTGAATGCCTGGCGATGGATTGAACACTGTGCATCATAAATTACACCAGTATCAAATTAATGGTGGCCTGCTCTATGATCAATGAGCTTTAACCAAACTCATTCATATTGCTCAACACAACTGTATCACCCTGTCCCACTCGCACTGGTATTCTCATAACCATGGCAGTCTAGAGAAATTACTGAGGTGATCTGCTAGATATCAATAAGCCATATGAATTTTAAGGTGAATGGTTTGTTATCATGGTTTGATCCATGTAATTAATTTATGTCATTGGCTAATTTATACAAGTTAACGAAGTAAATAAGATACTTGTCATATTGCATATTTATTTTTAGTTTTAAGAACTAAAGCTCCATGCTCTTTTTTCATGGTAGTCTTATCATATCACCTATGTTTATTAAACACTGCAATCATCCTTCTTTTACTAATTCTCTCGCCTTCTTGATTGAGTGAGTGCCTTTTAAAGAAATATCCTGATTCAATTAATCTTGTTCATTAATTCATCATATGCTCAACCAACCAGTTCTTTTTTTTTCAAAAACTTTATCAGCTAAATAAATGTTTTACATGCAGTTGGCTTCAGCATCTCTATTAAATATTGGTTGTAGTCTGTAGAATAATGGGTGTAAACCCCCCGATCTTCCTCACAATCATTTATCACTTGCAAGGACTCTTTTATTTCACCTTCTGGAAGCGTAAATATTCTAGCCAGCTTGTTCCTGCTCCGTGTGGTAAACTTTTTCTGAAACGTACAATTAAAACTCATTACTTGGCCATTTTTGTATTAATCTTCTAACTAGATACATACATTAAAGAAAGCATTAACCACCCAAATGAAGAAGAGAGTTGTGTATCTAGCAGCTAGCTAGTTTTACAAGTAGGGTAATGCAAAAAAAGAAACGTACTCTCAACTCCAGGAAACTACTCTTGCATTCCCTTATGAGGTGCTGCAACCTTTTGCATCTTCAACAAGGAAAGACCCGTTAATAAGGACAAGATCCACGCTGCACCTTCGCCTTGCCAGAAGAGGAACCAAAGTTAGGTTGAGTTTGAAGCTTTGCAGTAGAAATAAAAACGTCGCAGTTAGGTTGAGTTTGAAGCTTTGCAGTGGAAATAAAAACGTCGCGGTGGCCTCTCTTGCCACACACATGCATTTATAATTGTTACGTAACAAAATTCCCTATTTCCAGTATTCGGCAGACATGGTTTGGGATATCTAACTAAGATTTTAATGGTTCACCTCTTTCTGATTTCTCCAACAGTGCTTCATGAACTTGTAACAGGAACAGTATCATACATCCTTTGTCGATTAATGCATATGTCTTTTCCTTGCCCACTATTACCACTGACCCGATATGAAGATATAAATATGGCAAATGATTAATTGATTGTACTAATTTGATCGTCGCCTTCGTGCATGGACGCCCTAATATGTGAACCTGCTCAGATTTAGGGTCCACATAGCAGAAAAGCGTGTATGTAATGTTTAGGTGAAGATGCTACGGCATCGGACAAGGGCACGTTGATCTGAAATGGGCCACAATAGGCAAAGGTGGAAGTGATATGTGATGGGCCGTAGAGCTTTTCAATGAAATGAGCCCATGACGTGGTCTCGTCGGAAACATTGGATAAAAAGAAATGGACCAAAGTAAGAAGACAAAGTAAGTGAGGAGCATGGTTGCATGAATCGAAATCGGAATCGGAATCGGTTTTCCAGGGAGCCGGAATCGGAATCGGAATCGGTCTGAATCGGCTAAGAATCGGTTCAGTTGAATCGGTCCAAATTAATTTAATCGGTCATATATAATAATTTGACAATTTATAATATAAATATATTAAAATTAGGTATTGATGTTATTTTGATATTATTCTGTATATTATAGTTTCTGATATTTTTAAATATTTTTAAATATTTTTTTTAAAATTATTTAGAATTAATTATTATTTTTGACTCGAGTTAGACTCGAGTCAACTTTTAATTACGAGAATGCCACTCTTTACCCCGCCGCCGCCGCCGCCGCCGCCGGCCCGGTCGGCGGCGAGTCTCGAGGCGGCGATGTCGGAGGATGTCGGCAGCCCGGTCGGACGAACAGTCAGCGGCCCGTAGCCGACGGCGAGGCGGCCTGGAGCGGCGACGAGTCGGCGGCGAGTCGCGGCGATTCGTGCGTCACAGCCCGATTCAGTCCGGCCACACTTCGGCGGCGATGTTGCGAGGTCGGCGGCGAGCCCGGAGTCGGGGAGCACGGCGGAGGGTGGAAACGGGGCGGCGGCGGGCGGACGAGCGGCGGCGGCGCGGGGGGAGCGGGTTTGATTTTAGGTTTTTAAAATCCAAATTACCATTTTACCCATGCTTAAATAATTTAATAAAAATCATACCTAGGGTATTTTAGTAATTTCATTAAAAACCGATTCCGATTTAAATCGGCCGATTCCGATTCCGATTTAAATCGGTCGGAATCGGCCGAGCTCGGCCGATTTCGAGGCCGATTGGTCGGCCTCGAAATCGGATCGGCATCGCGCCGATCCAATTTAAATCGGCCGATTCCGCACGGAATCGGCCGATTTCTGCAACACTGGTGAGGAGTATTATAAATAATTCTAAAATTTTATTTTGAATCTAAAAAAATTGCCATGTCAACTTGACTGCATGACTTATTAAGTCAAACTTCATAAATACGTTTATATCAAATGATTTAGTAATTGACTCTTTTTTGAATCATGCCATAAAAACTATTAAAATATATTATTATTTTTAGATTAATTAAATTAATATTTGTAAGTAATGTAGATCGTATATAATATACTAGTTTTGTATAAATTTTTATTTACATAATTAAAAATTTAATATAGGTGACCTCTAGTCGGCTCAATGACTTACTGATTTGAATCTGAGTTTCAATTTTTTAAATTATAGTACTATATAGCGATTACAATAATAATAATTTAAAAAATTAGTCGTGTTAAGGTTTTAGGGATAGAGTAATTAGCATGATTTTTTCCAACCGGAGAAACAACTTTTGTTAAAAGCTAATAAAAGCTGGCAAACAAAAAATGAAAAAGAGAACTACTTTCATATCCATATATACTTTCAGACGGATGGTAGGGACCCCATTAGGAATTCCATGCAGCGTTCAGTTTATATAATAGATGCTTTTATTTATAAGAAAAAGCCGAAAAAAATGATATGCACGGGACGTTGGTCGGATATTTCATAAAAGTATTTCATTAGAAATTTCTCATTTATTGTACCTTGCATATTTTTAGCAAGCAAGCTAAAATGGTAATTTGTGCAAAACAAACAAAGCGAACTAAGAAATCGATTAAGTTATTTTGAAACTGAATTCTTAAAAATTATGTGCAAAAATAAATCTTAACTACTAGAGTTTCTTTTTCATCCACATGATGGTGGGTTGATTAAATTATACCACAGAGCTATATTATAAATCAATTATGGACATAAAAACGAATAAAACTACTATTATTAATAAAAAAATTTAATATTAATTTGAAATTAAAAGAAAGAGAATCAGTTAATCAAAATATAATAAAAAATATATCTCATAAATAGTTACAGGGTCAAATTTCATTAACCTCAATTTCTTAAAAAAAATAACAAGGTACTTTTCATGTTAAAAGGTTATGGGTTCAAACTAGACTTATTTCAATTTTTAACTTTTTATTAATAATGATATGTCTAATTATCTTGAAAAAATCAAATAATTATATTTATCTTTTCATTTAAATAAACAATCATAAAATATATCTAATACATTAAATTATTATAATATATTAATAAATGAAACACACTTCCGCTTGGAACATCTTGCATAGAATCTTTTAAATATATAAATGAAAAGATATCGATAAAAATATTTAAAATAAACAGGATAATTATTAAAATTTTGATAATGTACAATATGGTAATTAATTTGTTATTATAAAAGAATTCACACACTTCTGCATATCAAATCAAAATCTTTCAGGGACAAAACCAAATAGTTACATTGGTAAAGTCGTTTAAATTTGGAAAGTATTAAGGAAAAAATGTAGTCAATTCATAGAGGAGGTTCAGAGAGTGAAAACTTGTGATATAAAAAAAATTAAAATTTTACCCAAAACCAGATTTCAACTCATCAGAATTAAGTTTTTTAAAATTTTCTTTGTAATTTTTTTAATAAATTCAAATTAAAGATTTACAAAAAGTAAAAACCGGGCCAGTCAAAGGTTCCCGGACTACACATGCGCGCAGGCTTTCATGTAACAAGCGTTCCGACTTAATTTCAAAGCGTGGGGAACAAAGAAAAGGGGGTAAAAAGCTGGTTTTTACCCCATTTATGATTGCCCTGCAACATTAAACGTATCTGAATTACTAGATCGTAAAAGTGGATACCCTTACTCGCATTAAAAATGGGTCAGAGAAGGGATCCAAAACAAAACAAACAAGAAAACCAAAAAGACATAAATCCTCCCCTTTACCGAGAAGACCAATTTCATCTCTCCCCGCTTCCAAACCTCTTCGGTTGCGAAAAAGTCCCCAGTGCAGAGCTTCTTTGAGGTGTGTAAATGCTCTTCATCGGCTCCCTTTGAACGGTCTCTGTCTAAATGGAAAGATGCTCCTGCCCGGCTGCTGCATCTGACTGTTTCAGAAGGGTGCAAGAGACACCTTTGTCTTTGAGCTCTTGGAAGCTTTGGCACTGAAAAACATGGCATCTTATTCGAGCATTTAAGGAGAACCCAAGGGGGAGCCATCATCCAAGGATCAGAAGGTGACTCCTCTCTCCTACATCAACTCTATTCATCTGCTATCAGTTCCTGCCCTTGGCTTTTTAGCCAAACTCCTCTCCCCAGGGATCCATCCGTTGCACACCATATATGTATGCACAATCTTTTATTGTATGTTTTCCATGGAACATCGATCAAAAGCTAATTTTAACTCCGGCTCCGCCCATCGCCACCCAACGTTTGTACAAAGAATCTGCCCAATATATATAAAGCTAATTTTAACTCCGGCTCCGCCCATCGCCACCCAACATCGATCAAAAGCTAATTTTAACAGTGAGCACTCTAAGCCTACACCTCATCACTTTTATTAAACAGTACTCGTGTACTCGTCTCATGCTAATGCTAATGATCATCATGAGGTACCCAATATATATAAGATGATACTAATCACTACAGCTTGCAGCACCCTCCAACTCTGAACGAAAAGGACAGTTGTCAAGCTATTTCAATCAATCCAACAAATATATATATATATATCCATCCACACTCATGCTACAATAATATAACTAAAATGCAACTTATTAATCTATGTTCAATATATTTACCATATATGTATTAGTTGTTCCGAGTTGATGCATTGATCACTTCAAATGAAGGAATGTGGGAATTACCAAACTACTATCATTACTCGTCCTATGCCCTTCCACTACCCAGAAATGTTCACGAGCTAGGGGAAACAACATCCATTATTGCTTGGAATTTTTTTTTAAATTCACTATTACATAAATATAATCTACCAGGTATTACAATAATTATCAGGCTTGCATACTTAAAAACTTGAATGTTAGTACATGGATAATTAAGAAGAACCATGCAATTTATTATAAGATGGAGGGAAATTAACCGATTTTAATCACTAACTCATATTTGAATACAAAATTAATAAGCAAATAATTAAGACAAGCACAAACCATGCAGGTTAAGATCAGACAAAGATAATTACAGCACCCGGGGCTAATTATAGCGGACAAACGAAAAGCAAGAATGGAAAGAAGAAAGTGAAAACAAGAATTTGACTCCATCATCATATCACCCCATACCTCCTCCTCTTCACCTCATCGTCTCCCCATCGCCCTCCGTCACCGCCGACGACATGTAGCTCACAACGTCCGTCCTAGAGGTAGCCAACTCGACGCGATCGGCGACGGCGGCGGCCACCGGAGTTTGCAAGTGCTGCCTACAAGCAAGGCAGGTCATTTGGAGGAGAAGTGAGTTGATGCGGCGGGTGGCTTGCTCTTTGAGGAGCTGGGCCCTGTCGAGCTCCGCCTGTGCATGCTGCCGTATCCTCTTGGCGTTGGCGAACTCTTGCTCCGCCTCCTCCACCTGCCGCCTCGCCTTCCTCCTCGCCTCGTCGGCGAACTCCTTCTCTGCCGCCGCCGCCCGCATCTCCTCCTCCTTCACCCTCTCCTCGTCGGGGCGTGGGGACGAGCCGATGGAGAGGCGGAGCTTCGTAGCCTGGGCTTCGTCGGAGTTGGGTGTTATCGGCGACGAGGAGTACGTGTGGGGTTGGGCACCGGAGGGGAGGAGTTGGAGCTCCAGGCAGCGATCGCCGGAGATTAGGAGGTTGGGCATCGGCCTCATCGTCGGCCAAGTGACGGCACTAAAGTTGGTGTCGAGCGACGGGCTGGGGCTTGACGCCGTCCGGGATAGGGACGCCGGCGGTTGAGCACCGTGAAGCTCCGTCGATCGAGCTCGTCCTACATTGCAAGCATCTTGGTGCTCGATGAAGCTCTCCACCCTACATACATAATAAATACGTGATCAATGATCAAAAAGGTTAAACAAACGTTCACCGCAACTTTGTAATTTACGTACAGGGTTGAGAAAACAGATTAAAAACTCGAGTTTATGATTTACGTAAGTCGAGTTAGAAGAGGTTAGAAGTGTATAAATCGCGCCAAGATGCGATTACATGTAATGAACAGGTATGCGTCTAATTGTTGGGATAATATGTGAGAAGAAGAAAAAAGCTCCGAAACTGGATATGAAATACAAAGCAGTGAGGAATACGAAGGAACGTAAAAGACAAGATGGATGATATATATATATATATATTATATTATATTATATTATATATACAGGCGAAATAATTCTCGTGTTGAAAATCGATGCTTGATGTTTAAACATGTCTGACTACACAGAATCCAAGAACGTCGTTAGGTGTAGTTGTGTTGGAATTTGACGTACATGTTGATCAGAAGACAGCAACTATACAAATACAAATATCAAAACTCTAAACAACAACAAATTAGCAATTATGTGGTTTGCTTTGTGGAGTGAAAAGCCAGGAGCAAATCAGGCCGTGGATTGTGCTAATGCTTACTTAAGCTATCCGAAATCTCGACAAATGGATGGGTTATGATTCTAGGATGTGAAAAAAGTCTCGAGTAGAAGCTTAACTTAGAAAAGAAAATTGTGGGTAATTTAGCAGGCAAGTGAAAGATGAGCTAGATTGATGAAATGAACCTTGAGAAGACACGGCCACAGTCGCAAGAATGGCCTCGGGTACCACAGGTCTTGAGGTGGGCTTTGTAGTCGGATTGAACAGCATAGCCTTTGGAGCACTTGTCACACACCCACTGCTTGTGGTTGCTGTGCTTCCTTCTGAAATGCTTCTTAATACCCACCAGATCGCCCAGGGCATGGCAGGGATCGTGATGCAAGCAGCTTGGCTCCGGGCACACAAAAACCCTCTTCCTCACCTCCGGCGTCTCCCTCTTCAAAAGCTTCCATGGCACCTTGTGCCTTCTCCTGTGCATTTGAAGGTTCTGATCCCGTTGGAATCCTTGGTTGCAGATCTCACACACATACCTGTCTGACTCCAAGAGTGTCTTGGGCGAGAGGGACACCACTTCCGCATCAGGATCTACATAGAAAAAATTTTCAATATTTGAATATATACATACACCGCAAGTTAAATTAGGGGGATGTCTGTAATTGAGGGATTATAAAATGAAGTTGAGCTTCTCACCTGGAGTTCCTGCTGGCCTCCTTTTTCTTTTGCTATTGGCACCGTCGTCCATGCAATAAAATGGCTGGGGAGGAGCCACAGAAGGTAGATTACTCGCCGGAGATGGTTTTGAGCAGCCAAACATGAGAAATTCAATTTGGGTGTCCTGGGAATTGTGATTAGGATTGATCTTTATATGCACTGTAACACTTCTTCCTAGAAGCAACTTCTCTCCTTCAAGTGCTCATGCCTCTCATCCCTAAAATTAAGTATTCTGGACTCTTTAGAAAATGAAAACACACGGCTACGAGTGTAGAGTGGGGGTGACTCTAGCTAGACGGACTTTGCTGAACTATATTAAGCTTAAGATCCATGGATTTCTGATACCCAACACGATTTGATATCATCTTTTCTCTTTCTTTATGATATGAAGACTAGCTGCTGCTAACTCCCATGCCTCTTATAGCAACACAGGGTTTATCTATCGAGGAAGATGGGTGGGTGGGGGAAGGAACATGAAGGGAAGCAGATCGGGAAGAAGCGCTCTTTCGGTAATCCTAACAGCTTTCTCCCAGCCTTTTTTAGAGTTGCATTTAATACACCAGCATCTCTCAATCTCTCTCTCTCCTCCAACCCCCTATTAAGATGGATGATCAATGACTCCTTGGGCTTTTTCAGAGACCTCTATTTAAAAAAACCAGCAGAGGAATGACTGTGTGAGGTGGGGAAGCCAATCACACCGCTTGAAACTTGAGCCTACTGAACTCTAAACATCCTCACAAAGAAACAAACACTCATCATTCATCACACAGTAATTTTGCACGTATAAATCCACGCCGGAAATACACGTGACCTGTCTTCCCTTTCCTCTCTTACATTTCAGCAGTTAACGTATCTGTACTCAGATTTCTTGCAGTATACATGTGCAATATACAATATACTAGCTAGAGGTCACAAAAGGCTTGGCGAGATGTGTACTTATTAGCGAGATTGACAGAGTATTATAGCATGGTGAACTAGTACTGATCTAGATGAATCAATGCACCACTGTGTTAGTGGAAGAGGCTGGAAGAAAAAATGCATCTATATGACCCAAGATATTACTTGTTAGAAGCAAATAAGACGTGACTGCGACTCGACCACATGAAGACCAAGATGAACTGACAATACTCTCCACTGCAATTGATTGTGATCTATGGATCAACAAATATGAGGAACCAAGGAGCTGGTTATTCCCAACTTGTGTAATGTGGTTGGTTCCTTTCCACGCGTTAATTTTCTTGGTATATAGATATCCTCTTCTTAAGTAATTCTTCCACTGCCATATATAAGTATCTTGAGTTTCATGAGCTTAATCTTTTGAGGGGTGTGTTTTAAGGCAATGTCGATTAGATAGGACAAAAAGCAAAAGTAGGAAGTGGGGAAAAATGAAATTACTTTTGAAGTGTGTTTACGTATCACTTGGAAAATAAATGGACAGAGAATTCCAATCCATCAAAATGTTCCTCTTTTTCCAAGGAACTTCAGAAGAAAGAAAATGAATGGTTTGACTCTATCATATCCCCCTTTACAAAAGCCAGGCAAGTCTATCGATCCCACCATTTCCATGAATTATTCCACCTTTTTTCTGTCACTTTCTGGGTTATCATCCACAACAAAAACTAACAAATTTAACGTAAGCCAAGTAATTTTCCTTAATGGCACATACACATCTCATCTGAAAAAAAGCCTTGTACATTGTAAGAGATCAACAAGTGAAACAAAAATATAACAAAGAAGAACACGGAATTAAGATTTCAACTTACGTGAAAGGGGAAAAGTACCATCTACTGCTCTATTTTTGGCGAAGTTTGCCTGTCTACCAGCCATCAAATGGTACCTGACACTGTAACAATGGTGTCTTGTTTGGTGACTGACCGACCCAAGGAAAGATAGAAAGAAATAAAAGTGGGTCCGAGCCCATGCCCTCCCCATTATTCTTACGTTTCATTACCCCTTCCTTGGACCAATTAATTAAAAACAGTATAGATATTTCAGAAAGAGGTACTGAGATGATATAAAAATAGATATGGAATGTGTATGTAAAAAACCCATAACGTATACGAGTATAAAATGTTGTGTTAATAATGTATGAGCAGAGATGGAAGGAGGCGGCAGGTATTTGTAGTGCTCTATGATTAATAATAGGAGGAAAGACATGGGAGGGATGATGGGTGGGCAACTCTCAACACATGCAGTATCCAAAGAGAATGTTTTTTTCGCAATCATCCTCCCCAACACCTTCTCTACCCCCATTTCCTATTTTTATTTGACTTATTGATCCTCTTTCCCCTTCTAATTCGCTGCTAAACGATTCTCTGTCCACTTTTTTTCTTTCCATTAAACCATAGTATATCTTTTTTCGTTTAAATAAAAAACCATAGCTAGTACATGTCTCCAAATTAAATATCTCCTTAATCATGATTATTAATAACTAGTTTTATATCTTATGTAGTCTCGCATTGTCTGTCATAATATGGCGAAAGGACCACTAATTATTGGTTCTTAGATCAATTAGTTCCACCCTCTCTTGATGATCATCTCAATAATTTGTTAACCTGGTAGGGAAGGAGGCGCTTACCTTAGAAAAAACTGCAGATCATGCCAACTTGACATCCACATTCACTAATCAAAGGTGAGGAGCGAGGGGAAAAAATTGAAGTATTTTCCATCTGAAAAGATGACAAGTACTGTCAAACTGGTAAAAAAATAATGAGGCGGGGAAGGGCGAGTAATTTTGAAAGTGAGGAGGGGAAACCAGGTGAGAAAAGATGGTTACTACGCCTTGGATTGCTGGGCCCTTCAGAACCCACTCAGATCCCAGAAAAGACATGAGAATGGTAGAGAAAAGGCCAAAGCCAGCGCTCACCACTTCGTTGTTTCCATTTGAGTGGTATAAATAAATGAGGTACGACTGAGCCAATGCACATCCAGAGATCTACATTATATTATTATATGTGTGTGTACACATATACGGGGTACAAGTTATCCGACCATTGCCCACCCGCATTTTAATTCATATATAATTCATATGGTTGGTTGTCTCTCACGAGCCCCATAAATTCCAGTCCCTTTTTATGTGTCACATCATCATTGTAACCCATCCTATTATTATTATTATTATTATTTTCCTTGAGGGAAGATATTATTATTAATTAAGTTATTTCCCATCAAATGAAAAGAAAATTACCCAATGGGTTACGTGCATGGAAGCGTTATGTTTGTCTAAGTGGCTTTTTTTTCATTTGAAAATGTAATTTACAAAACTGGAGTGTGTTATAATTCATCTTCTCAAGTAAGTAAACTAATTGGGAAGAATTATGACATAGCAGCTTGTATGTGCTTGTTGTATGACAATTCAAAAGTAGACAAAGGAGTTGATTTGCTTTTGTTCCTTTTCTAATTGAGGAGGATTAATTAACTAATCCTATAAATCAAAAGAGAAAGGTGAGCAAAAGGCAAAAAGACGGTGCCACCTTATCTGGCATTTTCGTTGGTTGTTAATTTATATTAACTAATCGAGTCAAATCCATGTCAAACACTTCCCACGTTAAAATTAACTTTTTAAACTTTTGCTCTGTTTTAACTTTTTACTTACAGCATACTTTGGAAAAAATATATATATATATTTACAGCGGGTGGGTCATGTCGTCCTTTTTCCACCCTCCCGTCGTGATAAGTATGCTCCTCTCTTAGAAAAGAACGCATGTTAGCGTGGAAACGAGCCCGCCTTAGCTGGATATGTATCAATTTAAAAAAATCATAATACGAAAAATATAGCTGTAACGAAATATATATAACAATAAATATATTTTATATTATGGGTGGGGAAAATTATATTATCATTGAAGAGAAAACATACTATATGTCATAAAATGATAGGGTGGGCACAGATGTCTAAATGTTTAAAGAGTTGTGATCAAATTTGTTAACAATCTAAATAAGAACAAAACTTCATCCAGACCGATGTAATTCATAAAAAAACGTCATTAGTTATATTTTTAAGTTTATCAGTATATTTATACCTTAACAAGCAAACCCAACATCCGAAAATCTTTATTTTTATGTCGATTGATATATAAGATAAATTGGGGAAAGACATCAGAGTTGGGTGTGAAGTTGGGTGTTCAGTGTTCAATTCTCCAGAATGGTGAGATGCATGGATGGAGAAATCGGCTGATTTAAATTGGATCAAAAGGTTTCTGATCCAATTTAAGGGGTAAATTAACTTTAATAAAAAATTGATCCGTAAATTGGCCGATTCAAAATAATTTAGACTGATTCGAGTTGATTTTGAAATCGACTTAAATTGGCCGATTTTGGACAGCGCCGATAAACAGGGAAGGGAAGGGAAAGGACAAGGTAGCAACGATGAGGGCAGTGATTGGGCGACCGGGGGCTTGAGTGGGGGGCAAGGGGAAGACGATTTGGAGGGGCGTAAAGGGGTGGCAGGGCAGGGTGGCGGCGGGGGGAGTAGGGTGGGGCCGGGCGGGGGGCACCGGGGGCGGGGAGACTGGGCTGGCACGGTGGTGCTGGGAGGGGGGCACAGCGCAGAGGGGGCGGGGGCTCAAGTAGTGGTAGGGGGCACAGGGGGTGGGGCGGGGCCAGCTAGGGGAGGCGGGGCTGGGCAACAGTGGCAAGGATGGACGGGATGGGGCTGGCTAGGGGAGGCAGGGTGCGGTGGTGACGGGGGAAGGAGGGTGGCGGGTGTGGGAGAGAGGAGGGAAAGAAATAAAAGAAATAATAGTGGCATTCTCATAATTAAAACTTAACTCGAATCCGACTCAAGTCAAAAATAATAAATAATTATAAATAATTTTTTAAAAAAACCAAAAATATGAAAAAATGTAATAAAAGGTAATATATACTATAATATCAAAATGACATGTTCTATAACTTAAAACCTACCGATTATGACTAAATTAAAATTTTTATATAGGACTAATTTGGACCGATTTAACTAAACCAATTCCTAAACGATTTAGACCGATTCGATCCGATTTAATGACTCCTTCAAAAACCAATTCTGATTTTAATTCTAATTTTTACAACTATGGTAAGATGTACATAATTTATTAGATACACAAGTGTGTGTTATGCGTGTTAGGGTGAGGGCCGGGTAGGGTGGAGTGTGTATGGATTGCCCTATAAAAAAAAGAGGGAGAAAAATTGATAAAAAAATGATTATTATTGTTATTAGTTTTATTGTTTTGCCATATATTTGATTGGACGAGATTTACTTTTATTTGATTTGTTATTCTTAAGTTATAATTAACCTGTTAAATTTGATTAAAAATATTTGGAACATCATTAGATTCAACACGAGTCAAGTTTTTTTTTTTGGAACGAAATGCGTTTTTTTTATGAAGAAAACAACATTTCAACAAACCGTTCTCGAGTTTAGAAAAACGTGGACCCCCTATGACTGAGCTATACTGGTGGTGGGCCTACGGACCCACGGGCCAAATGATTTTCAAGTGTTAATAGTCAGGATTCATCTCCATCCCCAGAAACAGAGGGATACTGAAACATGAAGGTGACTACTTTTTTTGTTCTTTGGGTAGAAAGCTGATCATTTTTGAAATAATTTTGGTTTAGTCTCTTTGGATTTGGTTTTTTATTATTAAAAAATATATATCTAAAATTTTCCAAAGTAAACCGAACCGAACGGAAAGGCAGAAATCTTTTAGAAACATTTATAAAATCTATGTTTTATTTGAATTATTATCACTAATCATTTATCTGTTGTAGTTTATTTGGAAATGCTTAACATGATATATATGTTTGGGATAATAGTTTCTGTGATTAGATTTACTAAAACATGGAATAATTTTGATTATGGTGCTCTTTAATTAATCCTTTTTAAATAAATTTAATAAAAATTCGGTTACCCAATTATCAAATCGAAATTTGTCAGTTTGGTAATTGGGTTGAAATAGAACTATATAAAAGAATGCTCATCTTCTTTTTCTAGCACTTTTGTCAATGATTTTGTGGTAACAATGCTGTTTCCTACTTGTATGAAATCATTATGGCGTAAGGGGAAGATGTGAATATCATTCATTGGAATTCACGAGTTTGTTTCCAATTGGTCATGTGAGCATCTTTTAAAATGGCAGATTACAGTTACTACCACACTGATGATTATCATGAAAATGACAGTTATAATTACTACTTATCACTTGAGTGCAGTGCATGAAAGTTTAAAGATAGGCATTAAAAATTATAATATAAACGTAACATTAGAACTGTGGTAACTGGTAAGATTGAGTGCAAGAAAACTTTATAAAAAAAAAAGATTGTGTGCGAGAAAGACTTTAAAAAAATATTTTATGCGCAATTTGTATTTTCTCGCTTTCTTCCCTAACTATCATCCCTTTTTTTATCTTTAATCATTAGGAAATCTGATCTTTACCATACACGCAGTCTAAGTTGTTACAGTGACGTGCATAAATCAAGGAAACGCTTTAATCGCAATTATATTGATGGTCACCAATATTACTGATTTGATTTTTATTAGTATAAACTTGATCTACGCAAGATTCTTTGTGCCATTTTTTTAAAGGATTATTAATATTTTATGAGTGTTGTTTTCAGTTAACGTACGGCTGCGTGTATTAATTACTATTATGTGTTTGTACAATAATTGTTCGATTGAATGTTGTTGCAAGCAACTTTTTTGACGAGTTCGCCGCAAAAAATATTGTTTTAGGATCAGTAATATCCCGTTTGATTAGAAACAAACAGATATTTTTAATAGAAAAAACAGAATGAAGAAAAGATAAATGAGCGTGTGGACGTGTTTGCAGGTGGAACAGTGGCCTACTCTTGTGTAAAAGATCCACAAAGTAGATCCGACCAAGTTTGGGCCAATGACGAGAGCGAGATTCCAACAATGACATTGCGTCGCTTCTAATTCAATTATGATTATGATCTTCTTTCGAGATCTTTCCTTGGATTCCCATTTGTGTCTTTTGTGAAAGGCGGACTTGTCGATGGAATTGGGATGATGACCCAAGTCGTCCATGGATTCGTTCATCTTCGAAGAGCATGTCATTATAGTATAATCGCCTAATGTTATGGCGGTAACGGGCGATGATTAACCAAAGCGAACACCAGAAATGAAGATCGTAGGGCCAAGCCTTGGTGTCAATATCGAAGGGGCAACGTAATTTTGGAAGTGGCTGCCAAACAAGTCGATTAACATGTTTCCTCTACCATCTAGATAATTGACTGATGGACGGAGACCGCCTTCTCTCTTTCCTCTTTCTTTATTCTGGCACAGAAGAGTACAGAAGTTTGTAGGTTATTGCCATATTTATCGCATTCTAATACTATTTGTCTCGATCTATTGTTCTTATTCTAGCTCTGTACAGAGATGCCACCATTAAGGAGGCAAAGCACATACCGACTCGACAAGGACGTTAACGCAAGTGTTAAGATCCTTTGCCATATAAAAAATAGCGACAGAAAGTACACTTCCAATACCCAATCATACATTTTAATCAACAACAAAACATTGTTTAATTCCGATAACCACGCACACTTGTATGTATATTTCTACCACGGACAGAGGTCCATTACACATCAATGATCAAAGGGTTCACAAGCTCATAATTTCTTCACCATTCTGGGTTCCAACCTTTTGATCTTCTTATGCGTAGCACCTCGCTACATGAGCATCAAACACATTTCTCAACACCTTTTAACTCTAGTATCTGGCGGCTCAACGGAATACATTTGCCGTAAATGGCCCCCATCCGTTTGTTTTTGTGTGCCACATGCAAAGACCCATTTGAACTGATTGGAAACCAATCGATGCTAGCTTGATCAATTCTCCAACCCAGTAGCGTCGATGCAATTTTCTTGCCTCTTGATTTGACCCTACATTGTACGTTGCGAAAATGAGACCAGTCTTTCACCTGCTTTGCATATGGTTTAGAGCCTGAGGGCCCGGATGGAGACTTCACCTAGCATAGATTAGACGGCCAAGATGTGCTACATCTGAATGCAATATTATTCTCAAAGTTGTGGATGTCACACGATGCATCACATCAACGTCTGAGCTAGAGTCTCGCTCAACGGGAATGATGTGATTGAGGTAACATGGCGAACAGATCTGTTTCTCTTGTGGTTGCTTTTCTCGTTGGAACTGACGGGAGACTCGGTCCCCATCTGGACAAAAAGCCAGGTCCAAGCGATATAGAACAAAACTGAAAACATTATTGAGCCATAAGCAGCGTTTTCTCTTTGCTGTATTTTTCTTTCTTAGCGCCATCTGGTCTGTGGTAGGGATGAGGGAGGCCAAGCCCTGCCTCCAAAGTGGCTGTCATGAAGGTCGAATACTTTGCTAGTTTCCTCTTATTTGTTACGGCAAGTTCTCAACTTGAGTACTACTAGTGGATTCAAAGCAAGAAGTTTAACAAAAGGAAACTAAACAAAAAATTTACTCTATATAAACATTGCCAATATGCAGCATTCAGATTTCAGATATTTGATAACATGCAGAGTATACTATTTGGCCGCACATAGATCTTCTGAGTGGATCTTAATTCCCATTATTGAAAAGATGGTCCTCACTCCTACCTAGTTTAATTTATTGAATATCTCATGACGATCTGATATATATGCATCGCACGCTAAGATTCGAGCAACCAACCAGCGTTGCATATACATTGCATGGTCGTGTAATATAATTCGAAGAACATGATTAGAAAAACTAGAAATAATTAAGTTTGACATATATACTTGGCCTTCTCCTTTTGAAGAACTCCATTAATTTGAAGGGACCATGGATATATAGAATCTTTGCTCAAAGCTAGAAAAGAAAGACGAACAACCAATTAGCCTTTTCAATTAATTAGATGTTAAATGCTATTATCTTTCTTTATATATAGCACATGTAGGCTGCGGGTCCAGAGCCAAACTATGGTCCATCTTTTATTAATGTAGGGAACCTACTTGAAAAAGTGTAACACCAACATTAATTTACGTTAATTATTATAAGCCTGCAGTCATGAGCTTCTTTAAACTAACACTAGCTAACCGGCCAGTTCACAGTGACTAACTATGATGATTTTATGACAACAATGTTCGGGTAAAATTATGAATTAGATCATGTACTCAGCTTTGCATGGAGTCCAGTACTCAATTGTGGAGTTTATGAATCAATTCTTGGTTCATTGAATGATTGCATTCTTACGGACCTACATGCTTATTTTGTTTTAAGCGAAGTGCAACATAGGCATGCATCACTTGCTCCATGTGAATGGAAATTGTGTCCATAACAGCTCTTGTGCTAAATACACCGGATCACACGTATAAAGTTACAAAAACAAGGGCCAGGTAATAAAGTGAACAGTGAACCCTTTCAATGTTTTCCAAAGAGGAGGGGTTTGGCCTCGAATTACTAGAGAAGTAGTTAGGCTTGGGACGTTTCTTTTTGCTAACTTGCAAATTAAGACAATCTCCTAGCGGAAACATGGGATTTTTAATCAAAACATAAGATAGTTAAGCTCGGATTTAACATGTGATTGTGTCATTTAAGCAGTAAAGGTTGAAGGGCATGACACCACATGGTTTGTTCCAGTACCCACGAGGAACTTTGTGGGAAAGCAGCTAGCAAAAGCTTAGTTAATGTGCAGCTTTGTGAAGAATCTTCACAAAGAGTCCAGGTTGAGGTTGCCCAAACAGAGAGAATGGCCCCTCTTCCCCTTACATGATTAGAGCTTCTTGGCTTCCTTTTCTTATATATGTCTAATTTAATGTCGTAAAGCCATGTGTAAAAAGAAGGCCTTCCCTCCACAAGATCCTTCTTTTCCTCTTGGATGTCTGATATCCCACATGACATGATCGCAAGACCACTGATCTTTTTCTCCATGCACAATACATTTCTTATCTTATATTCTTTTAGTGTGACATGCTGCCACTCTTTGGTGCTCTTCCTATCTATTTCTGTTTTTTTTATTCTTTATTTTTTTGTCTTTCATACGAGCTGATCCACTACCTAGCTCTGAAGCTGATGGGGGCACATGGAGTGGTGACTTATATCTATAAAATAGAGATGTCATTCATAAAGGAAATTAAAGTAGGGAGATGTAAGATAAAAGCATGACAAAGGAGTAGGGAAAAGAAATCCTTTGATCCCACCTCAAGATATGCACTATTCCACTATACATGTCTCACCATTCAGTAGGGAAAAGGTTAAGATTTGTGGGAAGATATAGTGTTTAGTTGCGAAAGAGCAAAGACGAACCCCTAGCGCGGCGATTCATTGTAACTATCCATTGGTAAGGTTGGAAGGAGACGTATGCTCCGGGCTTCCAAAGGCGGCCTGAATGAACATGCTGTTCTTTTCATCACTTCTTTCTTTAGGTCATGTATCTGGCACCTATATCATGAATGGAATATGGATAGATCACTAACATTTCACATGTGAAAAATGAAGAAAAAGAATCAATTAGCTCCTAATTTCACTTAGATCGAAACATCACTCAGCCCCTCTCTAATTAAAAAAAATCATCTTTAATTAGCTCAGCCACTCAAATCGAAACAAATACTTTTAAGTGATTATGTCGCATATGATCTCTAAAATAATTAGTTAGTCTTACATTTAATATATACCAAAATAGAATTCAATATATTAGTGTGGATATATTTATATTCTTTAACTTAGAGAAGGGATGATATAAGCCTAATAGTTTACACCTAGTAATTTATTTTTATCATATATATGAAAAAATATGAAGCTTATAGTTTATAGGTGACATGACCCCCAAAAAATATATCATATCATAAATAAAATGTAACTATTGTAATTGATTTTTATTAATTAATTAATTTGAATAAAGAGCACCGTTATGAAGAGCTTCCAACAAAATTTCTTTTTTATTTTGAAATGAAAAAATCTTTTCTTGCGTATAGTTGAGATAAGTGGAGAGAGAGGGTTGCCCTAGATGTAGGGTTGGGAACGAGCCGAGTCGAATCAAGTCGAGTTTCACCCAACTCAAACTCAACTTATTTGATAAACCAATTAAGTTTCTTATATATTTTCAAGTTGAGTTATTTTAGCTCGAGTTTGAATCGAGCCTAATCGAGTTCTAGTCGAGCTTCGGTCTTGTTTAAATTTTATCACCATAAGTTTAAAGATCTACATTATTCTCTATAATGTAATATTTTTATTTTTAATTTTTTGTAAGAATATAAATGATATTCTCCATAATTGATAGTCATATAATAACTATTAGATTATTTTAATTTAATTATTTTTATACCAAATTATTATTTGTAAGGTTATATTATCCATATACTGTTAAAGAATTTTTTTTAAAGATTTATATTAGACATCAAGTATATTTGGGCTAAATTTTAAGCTAATTGAGTTTTTTCGAGTTAAATTGAGTCGACTTTGATATATCTCAAAACATGCTCTACTATGATCAAGTTGAGTCCAATTTTTAAAAGATCAAACTTTAAATCAAATTTAAAATTAATCGAGTTTGAGTCGAGTCACTAAAATTTGCCAGTTAGCTCTACTTGTGCCCGGCCCTACCTAGGAGTATTTTACAATCAATCATTAATAACGCCAATTACTTTACTCCCTAAAACAAAAGGCTGGACTACAAATTATAAAAAACCCTTATTTGATAGGATTGTGGAGGCATGGACGCATCTCCAGACTAATAATTAAATCAGAACGTACTCAATAATTTTATAAAAAAATAATTGAAAGTGGCATTACTTTTAGTATCAATTCCACGTACACGGACATTAATCTTTGAGTTGGAAACCTGTCCTGATCAACTACAGTTGAAAAATAGTTTGATTGAAAATTTTGCAATTGTGTAATAAAAGAGGTGTAAAGGATAGCCACAATTAACGTGATGAAAGAAAGCTATTCTATATGATATACAATGCCACAAGATATGAAGCTTGTCCCGGCCCGAACAATCATAATATATGAAAGGGAAAATGAAATAATAATTTTTTATATGGTTTATGAATTATGAGCGTACGTACTGATGAAATAGATTTCATGCCCCAATCGAATTAGATCGGGATAAGGCATAAAAAAATACACTATTTAAAAAAAAATTCTTAAAAAAAACCCTTATTCTGTTACATTTATCCTACATTAGTCGTAGAGGGTATTTATAAATTATACATAAGTTAATGAGAAAGTCTTATTCCTTAGATTAACTTTTGGATTAAGAGAGACACGTGATACTTATTACAATTCTCTTTTAAGGGCCCTAGAGATTCCAACGTTGAACAGTAAATGATCTCCCCAAATTAACGTCAACATGTTGTAGCGGACGAAACTGCTTGCCATGTACATACGTACTTCTAAAACAAATCAAACTTAACTACGTGTTGCATTGCAATTAAAAATAAGGCCACTCCTGCTCAAAATAACAGGTAACCGAACGCGCTTGCAAGTGGGGTGGGAGAGAGTGCAGAAGCTAGCAGCACTACAGGTGTAGAATAGTAAGATTGGCCAAGTGATCCAAAGTGGGAGAATCACCACAAGGTGCAAAGATGCCAGGTGGGTGGGCGAAGCATTTGCTCGGTCCAGGGAGGGTGGGTCGGTGCCATGTTCAGATCATCGTACCATCGCTGCAAGCAGTAACATGGTGCCCATGAAGGGGAAGAGTTTTATCTCAATGTTTCGAGCACATTCGGCTGATGTGGTGAATATGATCATAGGACGTTAGAGATATTGTAATATTCAAGGAAGCGTCAAAACTCAAATTAACCGCCTCTAGAAACTATTATATATATGTAGCCTCATGCTAATGTAAGTTTCATCTTGATTTGATGACATCTTTAGACTTGATCTCAGCTGGAATTTGTTATCAAGACAGTAATTTCACTCATGGGCCCAAACTTTTGGTATTTAATTGTGGAATAAAGAATATGAAAACTGGCCAATATGCTTTAATCAGAAAAGCCTGCCACTATATATATGGCATACACTTTTACACCCTTAAAGTTTCTAGTTTCATGCGAGTTGTAGAATATATAGAATCTTTGGAATAATTTACGATTTAATAAAGTTGACATCATACCCTGAGGATGCAATCAACAATTTCTTATGTTTTCATTTCTTCATCAGAGTTTGCAATCGGCAGTTTCCTTTTCACATGCTAATTTCATGATGTACTTCTACTACCAAGGATTTAATTGACATGAATCGAATCATAAATTATTACGTCCCTGATAATCTTACCATAGATATAGTTACCGATCATATTCATGGTGCTACATGAATATTAAAAATAAAAAATAATATATTTATCTATCTATCTGTCTATCTAAAGAGAGAGGGAGAGAGTTTTCATTTGTGCGCTTTGAGCATTTAGAGACTTCCATGTCTGAGCACCGAAGCCGGCCCCTCATGTCTCTACCATGCGAAGCAAACTTTATGTGCCTGCCATCTTTCTTTCTTGTTTTCTTCCATCACTTTTTGTTTCATTTTTTTGTCTTTCATATGGAATGAAGATTCACACGCAGTTCAACAGCGATGAAAGCATATGTACAGGTCTTCCACGTTAAAATGAGGCCCTCACCAAAGAAGACATGTTCATCTTTATCCAAACTTGGATCAACATCGAAATCAACAATTTTAATACTTAATTAACCACTTCTCGTGTATAATAATAATCATGATGGGGCACTGCATACGTGCAGCTAGATGTAACAACTGGTAATTAATAATTAGCGGATTTTGCGCTTTAATTAAACACTGGTTGCATATATAATCATGACCGGGGCGCTTGGCATTGCAATTAACGAGTTTAAATTTATTTAGCTTGAATTCTGTTTAGTCTTTCTGAGATTATATAAAACTCAAAACTGCACTACACGTAAAGATGAGCGACCAAATAGTAGCACTTTCCGAGTCAGTACATTGATTACGATCTTTTTGTAATTTTTTATTTTTATTTAATTTAATTTTTGTTTTGCTTTGTTTTTAAGTCTTGCGAAGTAACATAATCAATAATAAAAATAATAATAATAATAGTAGGGCGCTCCTTTTCCCTGAGTCAGGGAGCGAGGGGAGTGATGCTGGGCTTCCGTAGAAAAACCCAATAACTTTTTAAGCGGGCCGGGCCTGCCAGTAACTTTGGCCCGGTCGGCTACGAATGTCCTCGAGCATCTCCAAATTTACCACCATTTTGCGAGCTTTAGATGCAGATCAGTTGTAGGTTTCATCATTGGAATTTGGAAGGGAAAATGGATGACTGGCTAAGAATCCTGCAATTATTTTTTATAAGTAGGATCATACAACCAAATATTTCCATCCAAACACGACACGGGACTCTTCATTTTTTTTCAAAGCACATGAATCTCCCTATCAATAACTCCAAGTTATTTCTTTCGCTCATTTTTCATATGCATTTTGTAAGATGATATCAATAGCTAAAACATGAGTTCACAGTTGTTTCAAAACGTATATTGCAATGAAAGAAGTCAGGTATTATTCTCCAATGTGGAAGGCTCCAACTTGTATTGTCCGAAGATTTCCTCAACTAAGAAATAACCAGATATAACAAGTAAATCCAAAAAATTTTACGAAAATAGGGCAACAAAATAAGAAAATTATGATTTATGGGGCAAAAAAATTTTATTTATGATTTGGGGGGAATATTTTACAAAAGCTCAAAATCCGACGACAATTTCTCCTTATCTAAATTGGCGGCCCGGCCCGATTTGCTAGACCAGGCCTAGTCTTTTTAGAGGACCTAACATGGCTAGCGGCCCGCCAAAATTTTTTATTATATTTAATTTATTATTATTATATTATTATATTATTATATTATTATATTTTTTTATCATTTTATTTTTTATTTTTTATATATCTGGAAAAAAATAATAGCTATAAGCTTTTATAAAAATATTATAATAAATTTTAACAAAATAAAATAATAAATTAGTTCTCCTTAAAAATAAGTATTCAGCCATTGGGCTTTGTGCAGGAGAAAGAACCCATGAGACTTATTGGGCTCTCCTAAAAAATGAGGTGTCTATAATAAATTTGAACATGATTAAATTTATCAAATATAACATAATTTTAATTGCTATAATAAAATAATATTTTAAAATAGACTTTAATAAAATCTAAATTCTGAATAAGTAAGCGAGATCGTAATGTTTTGGTTTAATTGGGTTAGTTTTAGACCTTACTTTTTTTCTCCCTAGAACACGTTCTCATTGTTTATCTTGTTTGGTGTTGGATCGGTTATAAATTTTGCTTACCAAGCATTTTAGTAATTCGGTTTAATAAATAATTTTAAATAAAAATGCAGCACATATTTGACAATGAAAAATAATTAATTATAAGGTCTTACAACTACAACTTCAAGGTTCAATGAATAAATAGAGATGCATGAGTATCATCAACTGTTAAAATTTTAAAGCTGCAATTAAGGGTATTTAATAGGTGCCGATTTGTCGATAAATATTTGGGTCTTACAATTGTATTAATTATAAGACATTACAACTAATTACCACTCAATTGACAATTATACCCTACCTTGTTAATTAATAGCAATTCCTTTAAATCATTATAATGAATGATAAAAACATTAATTTAAATTTTGTAAATTTATCTCAGCATAAATATTTTGATCAAATAGCATGGAATGTAAATATAGAAACCTGAGTGCGAGGGATGCTTGCTTTTGTAGTTTTAGCAAGTCCTTGCATGTGCCCTATTTAATGATTAGCCCCAATAGCATCCCAATTGGCCAACTTAAAAGAAGCTAAGTAACTAAATTGTGGTGTTTTTTTATTTGGGAAAATTATAATGGGAAATGTACACCGCAAAAAGCAGAACCAAGCAGTAAAATGGTGAAAGATACCTTTTCTACGCGATCTTTCACCTTATTGAAATTTTTTGATTTTCCATATTCAGTGATTTTTACATATTTTGATAATAGATATCTTGTTGATAGAATTAGTTTACGAACTGATCTTCTCAATTACTTGGGTACCCTTGATCAGAATCCCCATGTTTTTGTCCAACATCATTAACAAATTCATTAGAAATTATCATTAGACACCTCATCTTTACCGTCATTATCACTAGGTGGGGGAATAATTGTGTCACCCGAGCCTTCTCCTCACTTCTAGTTGAGGTTGAATATTTTTTTATCTTTCCAAGCTTTCCTGAGATTTCGTTTGAGGAACTTCTTCCTTGCCAAAGTTCTCAACTATTTAATCCTCTCTGAAAACTACATTTCTACTTTGAATCAGTTTTATATTCTTAGGATCCCTAAGTTTGTATCCAAACTTATCACCACCATATCCCACAGAAATACATTCTACGGCTCTAGAGTCAAGCTTATTTTTTAGATACATCTGCAAAGGCTTTACAACTAAGGACTCTCAAATGAGAATAACTGACATTTTTGTCACTCCAAACCCTTTATGGTATGTCATTATCTAGGGCATATGTGAGAGATCTATTGATCAAAGAACAAGATGTGCACATGGCCGCACCCTAGAAGCTTTTGGACAACTTAGTTGAAAACAACATACTTCTAATCCTCTCAGAGAAGTCTTGTTCACTTTTTCAGCCACTCCATCATGTTGAGGAGTATAAGGAACCACCTTCTCATGCCTAATCTCATGCTTGCTACAATAGTCATCAAACTCAATAGAACAATATTCACCACTATTATTACTTCTAAGGCATTTTAAGAACTTACCGATTTCTCTTTCAACCAATACATAAAAATTCTTGAAGATGTTAAAAACATCACTTCTATTTTTTATGTTATAAGCCCACGCCTTCCTAGAAGTATCCTAAATAAAAGTGACAAAATAAATAGAACTGCTTAGAGATTTTATGTAACACCCCATTTCAGCTCACCCGTGAACCGACCCAGAAATGTCACCGGCGACCGAACCGTTCGGTAATCTACTGGATTTGGTTAAGCCGACCCGGATCGGCCCTCGACGTCTCAAGATGGAGATGCAAACATGAAATGCATGAATGAGAACAATTGGATTCTAACGCGGTCCTACATGCATGCCATGACGTGCAAGCAAAACAAAACCATGCAATAAACAAGAAATTTAAATAAAAATTTATTAATTTTTACAGAAAAAACAGACAGAATCTCCCTTAGAAGTGCAATAAGGGCCAACATGTCTACAACAAGGGTATATAAATATTTTATCAAAATACGATAAAACATAACAATCTAACATGACATTCAATCATTATCTCATTTGTTTCACCTGAGCCGAGTCTGAACTCCAAGGCTCCCTACTCATTCATATTTATCCGTTCATTTCATAACAAACAATTCATCAAGACAAAAACATTCTAATTATCATTCACATAGTAATAACACACCGTCATTATAGATTACACGCGGCATGTACATGCGTGCGCGGTTCCGTGCTGCTCCTCTGCAGTCCCGACAGCTTTCATCACTCGCATTCATCA
Source organism: Piper betle (assembly GCA_033002965.1). Taxonomy (NCBI): domain Eukaryota; kingdom Viridiplantae; phylum Streptophyta; class Magnoliopsida; order Piperales; family Piperaceae; genus Piper; species Piper betle. Next base: position 160,979 of record JAURVB010004264.1, read on the forward strand.
CCTACATATATATATAAAAACCGTCAGTAACGAGTGTTACCGGCCCGGAAAATAACTAATATCAATCTGGCACAGGAGAGCAAACTCTCCTGTTGAATGAAAACCATATACTTCCTCAAGAACTCTCATCAGGGCACACATGGGAGCCGTCGCTATCTGGCCGTCGCCCTCGAGTCGACAGCGTCCCCCTTACTTTCTCATTCTTATACGTTGGCCATTTCTCTATCGCTTCTCGCATCAAATTTCAATCTTTTTCGCCCTCTACACCTTCCATATTACTCTTGGACTTGAGCACGAAGGCCGAGCACTCTCAGGCAGTCGCCTTTAGTGCCCTTTGAACCACAAGTCTAGACATGCGCTGCATTGCAGTACCCGTAAACCTCCACACTTCTCCGGGTTTGAGGAACTCAAAGGTGGAGTTGTCCGGATCCTTCGGGTACGAAGTGGGTTCTCCCCAGCTCTAGAGCCCGCTCTTCCGAGCACACACCCTATCTGAAGGCGTGGCCGTCAGTAACCCTCATTCCATCTCTCACCGAAAACGCGAAAACTATATATATATATATATATATATATATATATATATATATATATATATATATATATATATATATATATATATATATAGGCCTGGGTTGGGATTTATACAATAGGCCCGAAAGCATCGTGAGCTGGATCTGAAGTTCGAAAACAAACTCGAGGGATCTCATCCTCGAGGGTTATTAATCCGAAAAAAAGAACCGTTGGCTAAATGACCCGAGTTATGTGTGATTCGATAAAGTGCCACTTAACTCGTCCTGCACATGATAAATCAAATACACAATAAAGTAGCGTAAAAATAGAGAACAAGTCGTAAACAGACCTGGTAGAGCTCCAAACAGGTCCACGCGCCTAGGCAGCGAGCTCCTACACCGTACCTACACAATCAAGCTAAAAGCTAACACCCGCATGATGAATCACACATCCTATAGCATGCACACACCATCAACACAATCACACATCAATCATCACACATTCATCCTAAGTCAATTCTAGTGAGTTTTCAATCTACGTCTCATGAAATCAGGGTAATTAATTAGTTCACCTAATTAATTCCTTACTTTTCCATTTTAACACTCATCAATTAACCAATTTCATAATTTTTATTAAATTACACACAAACATACAGACACATCAAAAACATGAAAATTCATCTAATTATCTAGTCTAGCATGCTTCCCTAATAATTATAAAATTTAAGAATTTACGTCGGAGTAATTTATACCTCACGTCGTCGAAAATCGGCGACGGCTAGGGTTTCCGTTTCATGGCTCGAAACTCGAATTCGGCACCTAGCGGCATCCGAAGTCCAATCGGATTCGACCTGGTGTGTTCGGCGGATGATCCGGCGAATTTCCCACGAATCCAATTTTCCGGCGATTTTCTGGCGAATTCCAGCGGTTTTCCGGTGATGATTTTGGACGGGGCAATCAGGGGGCCTATCAGGACTAACTCGACGAGCTTGGTCCGATGGTGGTGTCAGACAAAGTAGCCGGGGCGGCGATGGCTGTCGGCGGCGGCGTCGAAAATGGGTGGCGGCGGCGGCGTGCTCCGATCAGGGCTGTGGCAGGCCTCGACGGCGGTCGGGATGATGGGGGAAACGTCGGGAGGTCAAGGTGGTGGTCATCGGGGTCACGCGGTGGCGGTGGCGACATGGCCCGAACGGCGGTGAATCGACAAGGGTGGGGCGTCGTGGCTTGTGGGGTGATTTCGGTGTCGTGGCGGCGAGACGGTGGCCGGGGTGGGTCGTGGCGGCACGACGGGGCGGGGCGGCGTTGATCGGCAGCAACGCGACATCGACAGCGGCGGCGGCGGCGGCGACGAGTACAAGGTGGCGAGGGTTTTGGGAGGGTAGGTGTTGGGAGGGAGAAAAAATACCCTCAATGGCAAACTCGTAAATAAGTATTGACTTAATTCCTACTCGAGTTAAAATAATAACTAATTTGTAATAAATTCAAAAAAAATCTAGAAAAATATGGGAAAATCCCATAAAATCATACAAACACAGCAACATCAAAATGATATGTTCTATAACTAATAACCCGCCCAAACTCACCTATATCGCATCTTAATTCGTCATTCGAGCCTAAAAATATTCTACGATCAAATAAAATAACAATCAATACTCATACCTCCATATACTTGATAACCCATTTTTCATCATCTTTTTTACGTTATCATCGTATACTTGAGTATACATGACCCTCATCGCTCATAACTCACAGCTGGCCTCAACTCAGCTCGCGATCCATAAAGCTGACTCGACTCGAACCAACTGGTTCGCTCCCGTAAAACTCTGACTCGAGTCACGGGTTTTACATTTTACCTCATTGGCCCACACACATCGGTGTGTACCAACTCAAGAACTTTTGGCTTCCTTGTACTTGTACTTGCAAAGGATGTCCTATGTTGTTTCCCCACTAAACAATGGTCACAAGGGCTAATTGTGATGTCCTTGACCTTGAGAAAAAGATTTAGCTTCTTCAATGTTTGTAGTCTCTTCTCACTCTTGTGTTCCAATTGATAATACCACAAATCAGCAGTAAAATCAAATGAAGAGATATTAACCTCCCCTCAAACTATACTCGTCTAAGTCTTGTACAAACTATAACACTTCTTCCCTTTAACAATAATAAGAGAACATTTCACAAGTTTCCACACACCTTTTGCAAAATGTGAACCAAATCCTTAATCATTAAGCACTCCAGTTGACAACAAACTCATCCTCAAATCTGGAATATGTCTGACAATTTTAAGCACCAATTTATAACCCATGTTTGTTACTATATGCACATCTCCAAGTCTTACGATTTTAGAAGTATCACTATTTCCCATCTTCATTATACCCAAATTCGAAGGTTCATAGGTAGTAAAGAAATTTCTTCTTGGAGTTGCATAGAACGATGCTCCTGAGTCAACTACCCAACTAGCATCACAATCAGCCGTCAAACAATCATTCCCACAATTAGAAAGAATCACCATGTCATCATGTACAACATTAGTATTCTTTTCTCATTGATCCCTGTTATCCTTATTTTTCAAGTTTTTCTTTAGCTTTTAACAATCCTTTGAAATGACATGTCTTGTCACAATAATAACACTTCAAGTTCTTCCTGGATTTAGACATTCCTTGACTCTTGTCCCTTCTATTTGTATATCTATTTCTTGATATACCTCTTGCCTCTTCTGACTAATGCATAAGAATTTGAAATTGGTAGAGATTTTTTCTCATCTCCTCATTCAGTAAACTGTTTGTTACTATGTCCATAGTGAATTTTCCATTCGGAGTAACATTGTTCAAAGAGATCACCAATGTTTCTCAGTTCTCTGGTAATGTGTTGAGGAGAAGGATATCTTGTCATTCCTCATTTAAAGTCATTTTCATCCTGGCAAGTTGAGTAATAATACTCATCATCTTATTGGGAAGATAACTTATGTCATTTCCATCCTTATACCTCAAATTGACTAATTTCCTTATCAAAAGGGTCTAGTTGCCAGCAAATTTCCTCTTATAAACTTCTTGGAGTTTATCCCATATTACTTTTGAGGATGTCAATTCAAAAATATAATGATACACAACTTCATCTACCATTATCTCAAACAGGCCATAATCTTCATATCCAACTTATTTCAGTCTTTATTAGTCACATCTGCAGGTTTTTTACCCGTGATAGATTCATATAAATCCTTAGAATACAGATGATCAATCATTTTCCCTTTCCAACATTGCAGATTACTCGGCCCCTTAAGAGATAACATTTAATATGCTTCTCATCAGCCATCTTCTTGAAATATAAATCACAAACACACCAACTAGGCTCTTAGAAATTTCATCGAGCACCTACCAGACATCAAATATCATCAACAACCAAAACTTGCAAACCAAGCAACTATACTCTAATACTACTTGTTGGGATTAACCAAACAAAATCCCCATTTCAATTAAAAAGGATGAGAATACCAAACAAGATATAGACACACCAAAAACCCAGAATACAAACCAATTTTAAGTGGAAAACCCTAAATTTTGAAAAAAACCATGGGACAAATGGCTAGATCAAATTCACTATAACACAACTTTGATATAGAAAAATCTAGAGGAGAACAAACTCCCTAATACTAATTTACTATACTTTCTACAAAATTGGTATTAACCTCAAAGAAAAAAATAGAGAATTATAGATTAATAACTTGGGGAGGTTACCATTAACGATTGCAAACAAATCTCAAAAAACATTTGCTTTTCTTCAATCCACACAATTTTCTTTTCTACTCTCTCACCCTTTTTATCCAAAACCAAAATCCCAAGAAGAAAAGCATTGACGTTGCTTTATTCCTTTCAACAAACCAAATCTACAAAATCATGGTTTTTGCCCAAAACAAGGTTATAATTTTATGTATTTACGAAGGAGGGATAACCCAACCTTGCTTGCGCCCCGTTAAACTCAAATCCGAGGACAAGCCTCTCATTTTTCGTTCTGAAGATAAGTTGAGTCACAACAGATCTAACTTCACTATGAATCCCTCAGAGAATGGCTTTGTAATTGGGTCATTTCTTGATCTGCCCATTGGTCAATATATTTAAGGTCAGAAAAGAATATTTTGTTTGTCATAAAAATGGTATCTTTTGTTGTTCATTATATTTATTTATTTTCTTACTTCTTTCATACGTGGATTAACTCTAAGGGGTTTCAGGTTTTTTTCTACCAATTAGGGCTCTTCCTTCCCCACCCCCATGGGAATGACTATAGGGTTCATAATTACTCCCCTTATTACATGATGCTTACGCAGCTAACACTTAGATACGGCTCTATTCAAACTTTTATTGTTCACCTCAAGATTTCCCACTTATCGGAGTATTGCTTAGCAGTTTTTGGATATTAAACGGGCCTCCCCAGATAGAGGTTGTTGGTGACTTGTATATAGGGTAATGAGAAAACCTTATTCCTTAAACTAGCTTTTGGATTAAGAGAGACCCGTGATACCTATTGCGAGTTTCCTTTAATTGTTTAAAGTCTCTTTTGGGGGCTCAAATTGCCCAACAGTGGTTTCGGAGCTTGGGTGGGGCTCGAAAGGCCTAACAAGTTTTTTTTTTCTTTTTCTTTTTGTCATCAAGAGGAAAGTCAGAAGGTCATCGGCTTACTCGAGAGTTCTTTCTTGCTTCTAGACCTGAAAAGAGCTTATTCAATTCCGTCCTTCGATAGTGACGGGTAGACCAATCCAATGAGCCTTACTAGGAGCTTCATTACACATAGTTAGCTTAGTCCAGTTGTAGGCCTACGTTATGAAAAGCGAAAGAACACCAGGCTTTCTTTGAATTTGAAAAAGGAAAAAATGACTCAAATGAGTGAGTTAGGGCACAGCTTCTGGTTCCCCCCGCATCCCAAGTTCTTAGGCGGGGACAAAATCTAGTTTTATAGACCTTCGCTGATAGATGGCTTCCCCTAAGGTTTTTATAAACTAGTTTCTAGTTTAACCACTCCCGAAAAAGTCAAACTCCTAACTATAAAACACACAATGCAAATTTCATTTCAAGTGCCAGGCAAAGGACCAAGCAGGGGCTTAGGCTCTTGTTGAGGAGTTCCGAAAGCTGAGTAAAAGTGCCCAGACTTCTTTCTATACGAAATCGAAATAAGAAAGGGGGGGGGGGTAACTCCCTACGAAGGAAGGAAGAAAGAATCTGCTTGTGCGCGAAGCGAGAGTGAGAGCTGATGCGTTAGCGCGCACAAGCGCGAAGCTAGAAGGGCGAATAGGCCTTTTTTCTGTGAATACGCCTTGCTCCCTTTAGCTCGCTTCGTGCACAAAGGCTGATGTGCCTTGCTTCTTGACTACTCCATTTTGCTTTTGGAGGGCATGGGGCATAGATGCCAGAACCTGACCCCCCATCTATCGTTGTAGAAGCAGTTTCTAAAAAAAATTATGGGAATCGGGTCTTAAATAGTTAATTTTCTCATTTTTACAATCAGTTTTGATACAACCCTCGTAATTCTAGCTAATTGTCCACCCTTTTCAAGTATAATTTCTATATTATATATAGTCATGCCTAAGGGCATATTGGTTGAAGTAGATTCTTATTTTTGATCAATAAAAACCCCATCCCAAACCAAACAAGCTTCTTCGAAAGCGTACAATTTTTTAGATGTATATAGTGATATCTACACAAATGTATTTTATATGAATCGTATGATGAAGACCACATGAGTGGATATAGAAGAATTCCAATCTGTTGAATCGCTCATGTCAGGATCTTATACATTATAGGTCTCCTCATTTTGTCATTTAGCTTATGTTCTTCACGTAGTATTCAGAGCTAATGACTCTATGGAATTATGTCGATGCTTTCACATATTACGCTTAATGTAGGAGACATCTCTATTTTATCCTTAAGGATCTTTAAAATTATCACTACTTAGCTTTAATTTGCCTCTGACAATTAAATGAAATATGAATAACTCGTCCTTTTCTCTTTGAAACAAGGGCATTTCTGGCTATGTTCGTGCTTAAAACAATTTATCTTCTCCGTATTGCCGTATCTCTTTCATTTTCTCGAAATGTTCCATCAATAATTAGGCATCAATTTTCTTTATCTCTTCTTTATTTTTTGTCTGGACATTTCTAATATCTATCTCTGTACAACCAATATTTTTAGCCCCACTTGCCTTAATTTCTACACAGGTATTAGTTGAGAAGTTTTTATGTTAGCCTCTACAAATGTTTCAATCAAACTTCGATGCACACTTGTAACATGCCTATGTGACATGAGAAAATGAGTTTTTGATGGTATAAGAAGTGCATGACTATGTTCTTCTTCAAAAAGAATGATCTTCCATGTGTCCTCTTTATTTTTAGTTACCCTGATGTGTGCTTGACAATCTTCTCTAATGATAGGATAAATTTTTTCCTTTCTGGGGTATTTCTCTCTTTCATTTACATGTACTCATACTATCATTATTGTTATCATCTTCATATCCAATCTATATTTTACACTCATCTTCTTTTGAATGTCATTCTTTATAACACACAAACATTTGAGAAACTCTTTTGTTCTCCTATGATAGTTTGTACTATATTTATGTACACCAAATCTGACCATTTTTGAATAACTAGTGTAGAAGTTGAGTGTATTGTGCAAACTATCAAATTGCATTCCAACCTTCAGTTTGACCTCATCTTTAACAATAGGACAAAATGTTGTAATATATTAGCGTAATTCTTCTTCAGCATTTCCTTTATCTTCAAGATTGTCCACTCTTAAAAAATATAAAATTTATAAAAACTAAGAATCTAATTAACTAAAATAGTCACAATAAACATTCTTTTATTAAGTCAAAGTACTTTCAAAGGCTTAACTCTAACATGATCCTCGTATGCAACTGGATTTGTTCTTTGCCGACAAATGTAATTCTGGTCACCTCGACTCTATTCACAAATATTTTTAACCGGCAAACATATTTTTTAAACCAATAAAAACATAAGTACAAGAAATGAGGGCCATCATTATTTCGTCAAAAATTTTCTTTTTCATTGTTTAGTAGATTCACTGTTTAATTTAATTAAATAATTATAAATACTCTTATTTATGTCCATTTACGCACAAAAAATACAGTAAAATTAATAGCCCACTATCGACGTGGCGAGTTTAGCACGGGAGGGCGAGGGCGATGTGGTAGGGGCAAGCCGACAGGGGCGGTGTGGCGGGAATGCCGGCTGGCCGTAGGGGGCGATGACAGGGCGGGGGGAGGGGGGACGGGTCATAACTCATAATGAGACATCAAGCCTAACTCACAATTCATCAACTTTCGTTCGTACAATATCGGAAAAAACATTCATTTGTGAGAAAAAGTTCAAACGAGTCACTTTGAACACGCTAACCCATAAGAACAAAAATGTCCCGAATGACGTTATATGTGATTCCGAAGAGACTCAACAATTTTATTAGATATGAGACTTACTTTTTATATCTCACAACTTGCAGGTCGATTATTCTCCAATGCTAGAAGCGGTTACATCATGGTCTGTCTATTCTCATGCAATTATTAAATAAAAAGAGGAAAACTGAAAAACGTCCACAAGGAATATTATTATTGTACATGCTCGAGTGGCTAGACTAAAAACCCACGTGGTTTTTTTGATGTGCTTTTCCTTTCCAAAATCAAAACCAACGCTTTCAAAAAATAAAAATAAAAAATAAAAAATAAAAAATAAAATGAAACCAACGGAGAAGAGACCAATGCACGTTTTCTCCTAATAATTTGTTCAACTAGAATATTAATAATTAGTTTTCAATAATCTTCATGGAGGATTGCCGAGGACCTTAGATCATATCATTATAGCGGCAGTCATGTATGACTTAAACAAGTGACCAAGGGCAGTGATCAATGGATCAGTTATGCTTGTCAATTCAAAGCGACAAATACTAATTAGCTCATGTTTTTTTTGGATTCTTTTCGATACCCAACTAGGACATTTATATATGATAACCTGTCAACTAGCTTGAGCGTGATCTTCCACCAATCTCATGCAGATTTATCTTCAAGATTGGCATATGGCTTGTCAATTGACGAACTTTAAAGCTAGCTTGAAGTGATATGTTCTTGTCTCTTGACCGTGATATCTGAATGAAGATTAACCACATGTAAAAAAACGAAACTGTTGATCTTGATCGAATTATAGCTCATGAACATTTCTCAATAGTATACTCCACTCTTCGTTGTGAACGAATGGACATAAAATTTTTGTTTGGAAAAAACATAATAATTCAATTTAGATCTACCATTTACTTCCAAAGAAGAATTTAGTTCTACCATTGAAGTGTGTTGAGTTTCCCTCACCCATTCGCATTGAAAAAACTCAATTGCCAGTTTTTGGTTTTTCGGTTATCGCACTAATGGTTAGCATTTCATATACCGAAGTGTGATTTCGTCCTTTGCTATAGAAGTTTAATGAGTTGGCCTCTAGAATTCTACTCATATTCTTCTATATAAAGGAGAATTCTGATGTTAGAGCAGAACATCCTCTTGAGAGCTTTTGAGCACATTTGGCTCATACAGGGAGAGTTTGGAGAAGTTTTCATCATCTCAAGTTGAAGTAGGGGTCGTCATCCAGGGTGTGAGGTTGATCCAATTTTCTTTTGAGGTGTATGTTAGTTTTCTCAATTTCTCATATATTGTATTCTCAAGAATTGTATTTTCAGATCTTGTTATTGGTCTGATTTGGGTTAGGAGAGGTTTTTTTCGATACTTGATTGTAAGAGATTTCTTAATCAAAGTTGATCGAGTAGGTTGGTTTTCTTTTCTCTAAATTGGGAGGAAAGTTTCCATCCATTTTTTTGGTATCTCCTATTCATCTTATATTTGTTCTCATTTCATCTTGAGGGGAAATATTTTCTGGGTTGTTTCCGCTGAAGCGTCTATTTCCCAACAAGCGGTATCAGAGCTTGGTTATCTTTGGTTCGTTTGTTTGTCTTGGTTTTGGGTAGTAACCTTTTTTTTGTGTCAAGATGAATGATGAGAAACATGTTAAGATGGTCGCCCTTAAAGGTAAGTCTAATTGGCATTACTGGAAGGGTCGTATGATTGATTATTTATTCACTAAGGATTTATATGATCCAATTCTTGGTCCTCCTGAGTCGACCAGTCCACCGTTGAGTGCTACTCCGGTTGTGACTGATGAAGGGACGGCTTCGTCAAGTTCCAGTCCACCGGTGACTGATGAAGGGAAGGCTCCTTCGATTCCTCCTCCACCTACTGCTAAGGTTGAGTCGAGGGTCACCGCTGAATGGATCAAGATGGACAGAAAATGCATGGCTTTGATCAGACAATGGTTAGAACAGAATGTATATAACCATGTGACGGGAACAAAGACAGCTAAGGAGCTTTGGGATAAGCTCTTGTATATGTATGAGAGAGACACTCCTGGAAACCGAAATTTGCTGGTCAGAAGGTTGATGAATCTTCGGTATAAGGATGGCACAGAAGTCAGCGACTACATCAATGAGATGCAAGGTATATTAACTCAATTATCTAGTTTGAATATGCCTCTTGATGATGCTTGGCAAGCTTGTCTATTATTGAATACTTTACCAGAGTCTTGGGAACCTCTAGTCATTTCTTTGAATAATTCTGACAAGCAGCTGACTTTTGATATGGTTTCAAGTTGCCTTTTGAGTGAAGAAGTGAGAAGGAAAACACAACAGGTAACCTTCTCTAATTCATCTCAATCTTTGGTTTCTGAATTTACTTCTCGAGGAAGATCAAAGAGTAGGAATCCAAGTGGAAGAGATAAGAGTAGAGGAAGGTCTAAATCCAGAAACAAGACCTTCAAGTGCTTTTATTGTGATAAAGCTGGCCATAAGAAGCAGAACTGTTACAAATACAAGAAAGATCTAAGAAATGGTAAGGTGCTTGACAATAAGAGTGAAGATGATAAGACTGCCAATGTTGCAACAGAAGATATACTAATCATACTTGATGAAGGAAATGATTGTTTGACAACTAATGATGATATTAGTTGGGTGATTGATTCTGGCGCATCGTTTCATGCTACCCCATGTAAAGATTTCTTCAACACCTATGTGACAGCTGATCTAGGTGTGGTGAAGATGGGCAACAATGAGACTTCTAAAATTGTTGGTCATGGTGATGTGCATATTGTGACCGATTCTGGTTGCAAACTTGTTTTGAAAAATGTACGTCATATTCCTGATTTAAGATTGAATTTGATGTCAACAGGTGTGCTAGATGATGAGGGCTATGTTTCACAATTTTCATGTGGCTTATGGAAATTGGTGAAAGGTTCTCTAGTGGTTGCTAAAGGGAAGAAGTGTGGTGGTCTTTATAGGACTACATCTAGTCTTGTTCACGGGGAGGTTAATGTTACCTCTACTACTCTCACAGCTGATTTGTGGCATAGAAGGTTGGGACACATGAGTGAAAAGGGGCTAGAATTTTTGAAAAAGAAGAACTATCTTCCACAACTTGATCAGACAACACTAAGCTCTTGTGATCATTGTTTGGCTGGAAAACAACGTAGGGCTTCTTTTGTATCTACTAGCAAAAGGAAGACACAAATACTTGAACTTGTACATTCTGATGTATGTGGTCCAATGGAGATAAAGTCTTTTGGTGGAGCCTCTTATTTTGTCACTTTTATTGACGATGCTTCAAGGAAGGTATGGTGTTACTGTTTGAAGAATAAAAGTGATGTGTTTAATACTTTCAAATCATTTCATGTTCTTGTAGAGAGAGAAACAAGGAAGACTTTGAAATGTTTGAGAAGTGATAATGGAGGTGAGTATTGTTCTAATGAGTTTCAGGTTTATTGTGACAAACATGGCATTCGGCATGAGAAGATTGTTCCCTATACTCCACAATTGAATGGAGTGGCTGAGAGAATAAACAGAACAATTCAAGAAAGGGTTAGGTGTATGCTTTCTACAGTAAAATTACCTAAAGAATTTTGGGCTGAAGCTGTTTGTACTGCTTGTTATTTAATTAACAGGTCTCCTACACTTGCTTTAGATGGAGATGTTCTAGAAAAAGTTTGGACTGGTAGGGAAGTAAAATACACTCATTTAAGGGTGTTTGGTTGTAAAGCCTTTGTACATATGTCAAATGAACTAAGGTCTAAGCTTGATGCGAAGACATTTGAATGCATATTTCTGGGTTATGGGGATAAAGAGTTTGGTTTTAGACTTTGGGATCCTAAGGAGAAGAAGATTGTTCGAAGCTGGGATGTGGTGTTTCGAGAGAATCAGTTTCTAGAGGACTTTGGGAATGAAACAACTACCCAAACTGATACCCAGGATTATGTTGTGAAGGTTAAGACTTCATCTGCTCCTCCAAAGGTTGTAGAGGATATTGTTCAAGATGTAGCTGAACAGATTGATGAAGAAGTCAGAGATGACATTCCTATTTCTTTGCCTTGTGACAGTGAAGGTGAGGATAATGACATTTCTAATGATATAGTTCATGATGTTGTTGATGAGCAAGTACATGATGGTGATCAGGTTGTTGATCAAGGGGAGGCTGATGCTACTAGAATAAAATCTGGTAGAATTGTTAAGTCATCCACGAAGTATCCAAAGTCTACTTATGTGACTCTCACAGAAAGTGGTGAACCTGAAGACTTCAGTGAAGCTCTTAGTCACAAAGAGAAAGATAAATGGGTAAGTGCCATGCGAGATGAATTAAAGTCATTGCATGAGAACAAGATGTATGAGCTTGTGAATCTTCCTAAGGGGAGAAAGGTCTTGAAGAACAAGTGGGTTTATCGGCTTAAGCATGAAGAAGGTAACTCACAAACAAGGTACAAGGCAAGACTTGTGGTGAAAGGTTTTGGGCAAAAGAAAGGTATTGACTTTGACGAAATTTTCTCACCTGTTGTAAAAATGTCTTCAATCCTTTGTGTGCTAGGTTTAGCTGCAAGTATGGATTTGGAGGTTGAACAGTTAGATGTGAAAATTGCATTTCTCCATGGTGATCTTAATGAATCAATATATCTGGAACAACCTGAGGGTTTTGTGGATAAGGAAAAGAAACAGATGGTGTGTAGATTAAAGAAGAGCTTGTATGGTCTGAAGCAAGCTCCTAGACAGTGGTATAAGAAGTTTGACTCTTTTATGGATAGTTAAGGCTACAACAAAACTGTTTTAGACAATTGTGTATTTATCAAGAAATTTGGGAAGAATGACTTTATCATTTTGCTTCTTTATGTTGATGATATATTGATTATTGGACAGGACAAATAAAAAATTGCAGATTTGAAGGAAAAATTAGGCAAATCCTTTGCTATGACGGATTTGGGTCTTGCTAAGCAAATTCTTGGCATATCTATTCGGCGAGATAGAAAAGCTAAAAAATTTGGTTATCTCAAGAAAAATACATTGAAAAAATTCTTGAGCGATTCAGCATGAAGGAAGCCAAGCCGGTTTCTATTCCACTAGGAGCTCAATTCAAATTGAAGAAGGGTGAGCTAAGTGAAGCAGAAGTAAATGAAATGAAGAATGTCCCTTATGCATCTGCTATAGGGAGACTTATGTATGCTATGGTTTGTACTAGACCAGACATAGCATATGCTGTCAGGGCAGTAAGTAGACATTTGTCTAATCCTGGTAGAGAACATTGGCAAGCAGTTAAGTGGATATTGAGATATTTGAGAGGTACTTCCAAGCTAGGTTTATGCTTTGGGGGAGGTAAGCCTATCTTATCATGTTATACTGATGCAGATATGGCTGGTGATCTTGACTCTAGGAGATCTACTTCTGGGGTTGTTGTTACTTTTGCAGGTGGTGCTGTTTCTTGGCAATCCAAATTGTAAAAGTGTGTTGCTCTATCAACAACTGAAGCTAAATTCATTGCAGTTACAAAAGCTTGCAAAGAAGTTCTATGGTTGAAAAGATTTTTGAATGAAATTGAGATAATTCAAGATAAGTATGAGGTACTTTGTGATAGTCAAACTGCTATACATTTGAGTAAGAACTCTAGTTTTCATTAAAAGAGTAAACACATAGATGTTCGATATTATTGGGTAAGAGATGTGTTGGAGAAAAAGTTGTTAGAGTTGAACAAGGTTCACACTGACAAGAACATCTCAGATATGTTAACCAAGATTGTAACAAAGGACAAACATTTATTTTGTTGAAGTGGAGCTGGTATGGAAAATTTAGCTACCACTTATGTCTAGTTAGCTCATGGATTCGTGAAGGGGAGGATTTGCTGAGTTTCCCTTACCCATTCGCATTAAAAAACTCAATTACCAGTTTTTGATTTTTCGGTTATCGCACTAATGGTTAGCATTTCATATACCGAAGTGTGATTTCATCCTTTGTTCTGATGTTAGAGCAGAACATCCTCTTGAAAGCTTTTGAGCACATTTGGCTCATATAGGGAGAATTTGGAGAAGTTTTCATCATCTCAAGTTGAAGTAGGGGTCGTCATCAAGGGTGTGAGGTTGATCCAATTTTCTTTTGAGGTGTATAGGGTGTGAGGTTGATCCAATTTTCTTTTGAGGTGTATGTTAGTTTTCTCAATTTCTCATATATTGTATTCTCAAGAATTATATTTTCAGATCTTGTTATTGGTCCGATTTGGGTTAGGAGAGGTTTTTTTTTATACTTGATTGAAAGAGATTTTTTAATCAAAGTTGATCTGAGTAGGTTGGTTTTCTTTTCCTAAATTGGGAGGAAAGTTTCCATCCATTTTTTGGTATCTTCTATTCATCTTATATTTGTTTTCATTTCATCTTGAGGGGAAATATTTTCTGGGTTGTTTCCGCTGAAGCGTCTATTTCCCAGCAAAGTGAAAGTACGGTATAGATCCCAGAGAACAAGAATTTAGACAGAAAGCATTGGTGCTTAAAGGTACAATATTATATATATGTTCGCAAACGTTCCATCTCAACACAATTTGGATCTAATTAGAGAATTCGTTTATCTCCTGAGCATCGGTTATGTAATGCTTGGCCATCAATATTAGAGTCATCTTAATTTTTTAATGCATGATTAGTCTAAGTTTCTTAGCAAGAAAAATCTATTTGATTCCTACTCGGCAGGAAATTAAACTAATTAAAAAGCTATTGTACATCAATTAATTTCCAAATTAACCGTGTTGATCCAATATTTTAGAGAGGTATATTCTACATATATACACACCAAAATATATGGCACTCTCAAAGCTTCAAACTTTTCATTAATTGTTGCTTGAAAAAAGAGGCTTCTCATAATTAATCGTCCTCCTTTCAATTACATTAGACATGACAACCATCCAATCGAAAAGTTCGTGACTTTGTTTAATTTATAGAATAAAACCCAGTATGTTGTTCCTAGACACATCATTAATTTATGCTAAATGGCAAATACTTACATTTTAGAAGTAGTCAAACAATTTATATTCAATGCATAAATTGTAAAGGATTGATTCATTTATTTATTTATTTATTGTTAAAACGACTAGTTCATAATAGGTCACATATAGGTAATTTTATTTTTGAATGATTTGGTGTCCTCAACCTTTATTTATTTAATTAATTTTATTTTATGCACAATTTTTCATATGTTTAACATCAGTGTAAAGTTATTCTTTTCGGAAAAAAGAGGAAAAAACAATTTAAAGCTATAGTAGAGAAGTAGCCTAAACAATCTACCTTATATATATATATATTATATATATATATATATATATATATATATATATATATATATATATAGGAGGGGGAGGCTGTTGTAAAACCCACGATTCGAGTCAGGGTTTTATATTCAGAACCGGTCGGTTCGACCGTTATTTTTGAGTCGAGTCAGTTTCAGAACACGTGCACTGAGCCGACGCCAGTCGCGTGTATGAGCTATGAGGGTCATGCGTACCCAAGTATACGATGATGACGTCATGAACACAGCAGAAAAGAATGAGTTATCAGAGTATATGAAGGCATGCCGTTTATTTTATTATTATTATTATGATATATAATGGATCATAGAATTAGTTTTAGGCCGTTACCCGCGTTAAGACGTGTTATGGGCATTTTGGGTGGGTTGATAGTTCTAGAGCATATCATTATGATTTTTTGGTGTTGTTTGATTTTATGGGATTTTTCCCATATTTTTTGGAATTTTTTTACGACTTAAATATTATTTTTGACTCGACTCGGAGACGAGTCAAGTAATATTTACGACTTTGCCACCACACACCCCCGCGCCTTCTTTTCTTCCCCAAACCCTCGCCTGCGCTGCCCCTGTTCGCGCGCCACCGCCGCCACTGCCGACGCCGCCTGGCCGCCGATCGACGCCGCCCAGCCCAGCCACGGCGTCGCCCTGCCGCCCCTACCAGGTCCGGCCCCCATCGGACTGCCTCGACGCGAGGAAGCCACGCCGCGACGCCGCGCCCGCGTTGCACTTCCGTCGCCGATTCCGCCGCCGGCGACCAGCGCCGCCGCAATCGATCGGTTGCCTCAGCACCCTCAGCCTTCCAGCCGCCTTTCCCGACCGGAGCGGAGGCCATCGCTGGCCTGGCCGGCAGGATTTAGCAACCCATCGCCGCCGCTCTGTTTTATGCATTTTCCGGTGAGCTGCCACCTCCGTTGGCCGCGTCGACGTCGTAGATGAGTTGGGCTCGTCGAGCCGGTTCCGAGGGTACCCAACATGACCACTCTCCGGCCAGTAGACGCCGCCGGCAATTGTCACCGGAAAACCACCGGAAGCCGCCGGAAAACCGCCAGTAGCTGCCGGAAAACCAAAATTTCTGGAATACGCCGGAATTCACCGGATCTTTCGCGGGGCTCACCAGTCGAGCCCGATCGAACGTCAGACGCCGGGGAGCGCCGAATTTGAGCTCCGAGACACGCGACGGAACCCTAGCCGTCGCCGATTGCCGACGATGTGAGGTATAATTACCTCCAATTTGATTATTTAAATTGATGATTGTTAGCATAGCATGATAGGATTGAGTGATTCCCATGATAGAAGTTTGAGCATGAAAGAAGTAATGATATGTATGATATGATTGGTAATGAGTAAATATTAAGTGATCCGATGATGTAAAATAAATTTGAGCATGTTAATCGGGTACGATGTAACTTAGGAAAAACATAGTAAAATTGGAATGAATAATATTAGTTAGAATTATTTTCATATTTATGATTATTTGATTGTTGATTGACGGTCATTGTGTGTGATTCATCATTTAGTTAGCGGGCGTTAGTATTTAGTTTTGATGTGTAGGTACGGAGTAGGAGCTTGCCGCCTAGGCGCGATGACACGTTTGGAGCTTCTACCAGGTCCGTTTAGGACTCGTCTGTTTTACTCTTTTCTATTGTATGTTTGTTTTAATGCCTACAGGACGAGTTAAGTGGCGCTTTATCGGATCCCACTTAACTCGGGCCATTTAACCGAATAATTTTCCGGATTAATAACCCCTTGAGGATGATTTCGAAAATAAGATCCACCACAAGTTGCCTTCGGGCCTATTATATAAATCCCTACCCAGCCTTATATATATGTAGTTTTCGCGTTTTCAGTGAGATGAGAGATGGAGAAATCGACTGCACGTACCATGCAGAGGATGTCGTGACAGTCAAAGCGGGCTTTGGATTAGTGCCAGCGGACTGTTCCATTCCCGAGGGATCCTGACAACTCCGCGTTTGAGTTCCTCACACCCGAAGAACGTGGAGGTTTACGGGTACTGTTTAGTACAGTGCATGTCCGGACTTGTGGTTCAAAGGGTACTAAAGGTGACTGCCTGAGAGTACTCGGCCTTCGTGCTCAAGGCTAGGAGAAATATGGAGGTAAGGAGAGGGTTTAGGATAAAGTTTCACGAGAAGTACTGAAAAAGAAGTGCCGAGAGCAGCATAGTACCAGCAGCAGATCAGTAAGTTCGGGATGCTACCGGGTCTGCAGCCCAGTGGCTCCTCAGTAGTGCCCTTCAGAGTGTTCACGTGGAGTATATGTTGTTTTCTTTCATATGAGAGTTTGCTCTCATAGCCAGTTTGTTATAGTTATTTTATTTTCCGGACCAGTAACACTTGTTACTGACGTGTTTTTATACTATATGTAGGTAATAATCACGAGTTGGAGGAGCCAGTTTGGACGGAGGAGCAATGAGGTCTTGTGCACACACATTGGGTGATTGAATGTTTAATGTTTTGTTTATGATGTTATTTTATAAACATGTTATGATTAAATATTTGAGGCATGACAATGACATGAAATGAAATGATCAGAGTAGCGCAGCAAAAGTGTGATGGGTTAGGACCCAAAGTTCAAAGAATAATGAATATAGTAGATTAGAAGTCTGTGTGAATGCTAGTGTTGCTATGCGTATATATGTTTGAATATATGATTTTGACAGGGTGACCCCTAATTGCATTTTTAGGGGAAATTCTGTCCCTTTCGTTTTAGAATTTTTACTAATTTTGATTGTAATTATGTTGGTGTGAAAATTGGTTGCATGCCATCCATGTAGTATCCTGTCAGGGTTTTATGCATTCATACATACATATAGCAAGTTGGTTCTTCATCTTAAGACGCCGAGATTGGATCTACATGAGTTAGGTTCGGGTTAGCCGACCTAACCGGGGCATGTAACATGCCGGTTTGGTTCACGAGTGTGAACCGGATTTGGGGTGTTACAGCTATACTGCAGCACAACCATCTTGGCTATGCTGCAGTATTCTATCACGGCTAGATAAAAAAAAAAAAAATTGGGTGGCGTCGCCGCCGCCGCCGGCCAACGCGTCGCCGCCACCACAGCCGATGCGACGCCACCCCTGCCTCGCCCGTTGCCGCCCCCAGCCGACGGGGCGGTGACGTAACCCTCGCGGCGACGGGGCGGCGGGGTGGGATCTAGTCGCCCTGCCTCTTCCCCTGCCGGCCCCCGCCGGGCGCACCACCCCACCTCACCCACTCGCCACCGCACCGCACGCCCCGCCCGTCCCCGCCCGCCACCCCGCCGCGCCGCCCCTCGGCCCCGCCGCGCCCCCTCGGCCCCCGCCGCCACCCGCTGCGCCCCCTCGGCCCCCACCCGCCACCCCGCCGCGCTGCGCCCCCTTGGCCGGCGCCATGGCCGGGCACCCTTCCCGCCCCTCTGCCGTCGCTGCTGTGGTGGTGTTGGCGGCCCCTCATTTTTTGATCTTGGCCGTTGGATGCTAATCCAACGGCCAAGATAAAACTGCAGCACAGCCAAGATGGTTGTGCTAGAGTACAGGAAAACTTTTCCATATATATATATATATATATATGAGGGGGAGAGCTGTACTGCAGACACAACCATCTTGGCTGTGTTGTAGTATTCTAGCCGTTGGATTTAATCCAATGGCTGGATAAAAGAAATTGGGCGGCATACGCCGCCGCCACCTTCGGGCCGACGGGGCGGCGACGTAACCTCACGGCGACGGGACGGCGGATCTAGCCGCCCCGCCTCTTCTCCTGCCGGCCCGCCGCCCGCCGCCGGGCGACACCACCCCCACCCCGTCCCCTCGCCCCGCGCCACCCCGCCGCGCCCCCTCGGCCCACGCCGCCACCCGCCGCTCCCCCTCGGCCCTCACCCGCCACCCCGCCGTGCCGCGCCCTCGGTCCCCTGTCGCCGCCGCCCCCTTGGCCGTCGCCCGCCGTCGTTGCTGCGGCGGCGCCGGCGGCCCCTTATTTTTTATTTTTGATCTTGGCCATTGGATGCTAATCCAACGGCCAAGATCAACTGTGCTGGAGTACGGGAAAACTTTTTTCATATATATATATATATATATATATATATATAAACATCTGAATCATCTGTTCAGCCGAAGTATTCATTTGTTTGTCCTCTTAGATATACTGTTGTAGACATGCATCCATCACATTCATTTTATGAAAGAGTGGCTGCTGGTGACAATCCGGAGCTGGAACCATCTGAACCATCTGAACCATCTAAGGTAATACGTAGCACCTCAGTATCCACAAACAGTCAGAGGACCGAATTGATTTTGTTCTCCGAGCATACGGCGGCAAAGGGAGGCAGCTCAAGTGATCCAAAGGTTGATCTGATGTTTGAAAATGATAAGTCGAGGGAGTGTTAGCAGCGTGATAAAGATCTTAGCGCCCATGCTGAAAATAGTCTTGTAAGAGATGATGTAATTTATGAACCATTGTCAGAGAACAATGTAGTAGCAGATGTATTCTCTGGTCAAGGGAAAGAAAGGTCACTTAGAACGGTACATCCCTTTCCATCAACTGATGCAGTGCCAACTCTGAACAAATCAGTCAGCTTAAGTGACTATAAGATGGGAGATAATACCAAATTAATTTACCATGACAGCAATGCTTCTTCATTAAGTGAAAAGTTTCAAGTAGCTCTCGTCAACGTTATATTGGGAGCTTTGATTTGAGCCGTGAAAATCACAAGCCCCGTTAAACTTAAATCCGAAGACAGGCCACTATATTTAAGGTCAAAGAAGAATATTTTATTTGACAGCAAAATGGTATTTTCTTTTGCTCATTGTATTTATTATTTTACATACTTCTTTCCTGTGCGGAATAACTCCAAGGGTTTAGGGTGTTTTTTCTACCAATTAGGGCCCTTCCTTCCCTACCCCTACGGGGATGACTATAGGGTTTATAATTACTCCCTTTATTACAAGACGCTTATCTAGCTAACACTTAGATTCAGCTCTATTTAAACTTTTATGGTCCATCTCAATATTACCTACTTATCTGACGGTTGCTTAATAGTTTTTAAATGTCACACGAACCTCCCCAAATAGAAATCTTAATGTAGTTAATTTTTTCATTTTTACAATCGTATTAATACAACCCTTGTAACTCTAGTTAACTGTCCACCCTTTTCAAGCATAATTTCTATGTTATATATGGTCGTGCCTAAGGGCATATTGATTGAAGTAGATTCTTATTTTTGATTAATAAAATCCCCATCCCAAACTGAACAAGCTTCTTTCAAAACATATGATTTTTTGGATGTATATGATGGTATCTAAATAAATAGATCTTATATGAATTGTATGATGAAGTACCACAGGAGTGGATATAGAAAAATTCAAATTTGTTGAATCGTTCATGTTAGGATCTTATGTATCATAGGTCTCCTCGTTCCATCATTTAGCTTATGTTCTTCATGTAACATTCAGACTTAATGACTCTATGAAATTACGTCTATACTTTTACATATTACTGCGTAATGTATAAGACATATCTATTCTCCCCTCAAGGGATCTTCAAAATTTTCACTGCTTAGCTCTTAATTTACCTCTGACCATCAAATGAAATATGAATAGCTTGTCCTTTCCTCTTTGAAACAAGGGGCACTTCCGACTATATTCATACTTCAAACAATTTATCTTCTCCATATTACCATATCTCTATAGTTAATAATTTGATAGGAGGAACTAATGAATTCAATTAGTTGTTATTGTTACTCTTCAATTTTCTGTTGAGGCCTATCTCATATAAGTATTCAAATTAGATCAGTGATCTATTTTTAGGTTTTGTCGTAAACTTAATTGATTATTTCCAATTATTTAATTAATAGTTCAAACTGTACTCAAAAGTAGGGCATTTCCCATTGATATAGGAATTTCTATAGTAGAAACACTGATATCTCCTATTATAGCGCCTCTCGAGACAATACATGAAACTTGGATGGCTTATCCCTGCAATCTAACGTTTCCCTTAGGTTGACTAGGAGGATTATTATTATAATGAAGCTCGGCTATAATTGATCTTAGTTTATACGTATGATACCTTTGTGATGTTAGTCATCATCAATAAATAATATATGATATCACCATCTGAGAAATGTGCACGGTTGATGTTTATTTGTAATCATCGACGGTTACGGATAAATGCCCAATCCATCTTGCGTTAATTGGGTATTTCTTTCTTCTTACTGTACAATACTCCGATGTGAGACCCATCCAACTATCAACTGGGGAGTATTAAACTACACCGTCCAAGGGTAATAAACATACGTAGGGTCTAACTCATAATTTATACATATATATATATCAATTATGAGGTAAGACATGAAGTCCAACTCATAATTCATCAACTTTCGTTCGTACAATATGAGAAAAAACAATTCATCGGTGCGAAAAGTTCAAACGAGTCACTTTGAACACGCTAATCTATACGAACAAAAATGTCGCCGAATGACGTTATATGTGATACCGAAGAGACTCAGCAATCTTATTAGATATGAGACTACTTACTTTTTATATCTCACAACTTGCAGGTCGATTATTTTCTAATGCTAGAAGCGGTTACATCATGGTCTGTCTGTTCTCATGCAATTATTAAACAAAAAGAGGAGGAAAACTGAGAAACGTAAGAAGAGAGGGAGGGATCAGATCTGCTTTTGCCACAAGGAATATTATTATTGTACATTCTTTTGCCACAATTTTGATCTAATTAACGAATTGGTTTATCTCCTGAGCATCGGATACGTAATGCTTGGGCATCAATATTAGAGTCATCTTAATTTTTAATGCATGATTAGTCTCAGTTTCTTAGCAAGAAAAATCTATTCGATTCCTACTCGACAGGAAATTAAACTAATTAAAAAGCTATTGTATATCAATTAATTTCCAAATTAACCGTGTTCATCCAATATTTTAGAGAGATATATTCTACATATATACACACCAAAAGATACGGCAGTCTCAAAGCTTCAAACTTTTCATTAATTGTTGCTTGAAAAAAAGGCTTCTCATAATTAATCGTCCCCCTTTCAATTACATTAGACCTGACAACCATCCAATCGAAAAGTTCATAACTTTGTTTAATTTATAGTATGAAACCCATTATGTTGCTCCTAGAGACATCATTAATTTAAGTTAAATGGCAATTAATTACATTTTGGAAATAGTCAAACAATTGATATTCAACCGCATAAATTGTAAAGGATTTATTTATTTATTTATTTATTATTAAAACAAATAGTTTATCATAGGTCACATATAGGTAATTTTATTTTTGAATGATTTGGTGTCCTCAACTTTTATTTGTTTATTTTATTTTATTTTATGCTATGGGTATCACAATTTTTCATAAATTTTATCATCAGTTTAAAGTTATTCTTTTAGGGAAAAAGAGAGGAAAAAACAATTTAAAGTTATACCAAAGAAGTAGCCTAAACAATATATATATATATATATTCAGCCGAAGTCTTCATTTGTTTGTCCTCTTAGATATCGACAAATGTCAATAGCAAATATTGTTGGTGCTTATTTAATTTTAATTATGGGAAAGCCAGTAGGTTAAGCTTCAAAGCGATTTATAAATATAAACCAAAAATAAGTTTTTTTACAACTATTTGCTTGGCATGCTTACAAATTCTTATTTGTTGTTGGTGGGACCCACTCAACACAAATATATTCATTTACTAAAATTCTAAAAATTCCAATAACGATATCTTATATATAATTGCTGTAGTGCGTTGCTAATCCGGGCCGTTAGACACCCTGCCAAACCCCCGCCCCTATCCGTCCAAACGATCCCTGCCACGGCCCATCCGGCCAACCCCGGCCGCAACCTGCCTACCGGCATCCCAAGACCGCCCCAAGTCGTCGCCCCTCGGTGGCGGTCCCTCCTTGGCCCACTGGCCCCTCTGCCACCGAGATCCATCCCCCTCCCGCCCCTTGCCCCTCAGCCCGCCGTCGCCCGACCACCGCCCCTGCCACCGCCATCTGTCCCTTTCGTCATTCTTTTCTAAGATAAATACTGCTTCTAAGAAAAAAATTGGACAAAATGGTAGATGTTGGAGGTTGAAGTGGAATATATAGAGCGACCACAAATGGCCCTAGAATCTTATTTGACCACATCGAGAGTCCATAATTGATGGGTGATGTAATTACTCCCTATAGAACAAAATCAACTACCGCTCAACTTCAAAATACAGAAATATGAAAATATGATCTAGATTTTTGTGAAATTTTACTTTCATCAAGCAAGCAGATTTTTGGGAGGGAGAGGTGGGTGGGGAGGGCAGGGAGGGGATGGCGACGGAGGTGGGAGGGAGATGAGATGGAGGGCAGGGACGGGGTAATAGGGAGGGGGCAGCAGGGGGGGGGGGCGAGAGGGGTGAGGCGGCAATAAGGTGGGAGGGAGGTGGGATGGAGCAGGGCAGGGAGGGGCAGCAGGGGCGGGAGGAGGGAGGTGGCGATGGGGTTGGGAGGAGGAGGGCAGGGAGGGGGGCGGTAGGGGGAGGCGACAATGGGGGTGGGAGGGAGGTGGGAGTGAGGAAGGTATAAGTTTTCTTTTAATTGATCTAGGCCATTCATGTAAATAAATGGCTCTGACCAAATTAGGTGTAGAAAACATTTCTACATCATATTATAAAATAATTTTTCCTCGTATAATAAATATTTCTACATTATTTTACAAAATAATTTTTCTCTTATATATATATATAGGGACGTTCTACTGCCCGCGACCCCTGCCCGCAGCCCCCGCAGACCGCCGTCGCCGCCCCGCCCGCCACCGCCTCCCCGTCCGCCGCCGCGACCCCCGCCCGCAGCCCTCCCCCCGCCTGCCCTGTTTCCCCCGCCACGTCCGCTGCCGTGCCCCCCGCCCGCAGCCCTCCCCCCACATGCTCTGTTTCCCCTGCCCCCTCCACCGCCGCCCCTTCCGCCGCCTCACCCCCGCCCGCCCCTGCCGGAGCCCTTCCCCCCCACCTGCTGGAAGGTGTTTCTCCTCCAAGCTCCACAACCAATTCCTTGCCCTTGGAAGGCTTGGAACTCTGCTTTGCTGGTGCCATCTTGAGGGCGAACTTCCTGGAAGAGAGGGGATGAAGATCAACAGCAAGAAGGATGGAAGAAGGGCTGCAATTTCAGCAACCAAGGGAGAAGAACCAGGACGCCCTGGTTCCTTGGGTTCCAAGAAAGGTGGGAAGGGGTGGAGCAATCTCCAAGAGGGTGAATTTGATTTTCAAAACAAAGTTGTTACACAATTCTGTTACAGCCCCCTTTTGTAGGCATCTTTCCTAGTGAAATTACCCAAACACCCCTACTCAATTACCCCTACTAACAACCCTACTAACAATACTACCATTCTACTAACAATGCTAACAATATTCATAACAATTCCCTCCCCATGAAACACAACCTTGCCCTCAAGGTTGCAAGATACAATGAATTACAAACATCAACTTTCCATTTGTGTTGCAGCTGGGAGAGATGTATGGATATGAGCACCCGCAACTACCGAAGCTTTCAATTGAGAGATATGGAAGACGTTGTGTATTTGAGAGTCTGCTGGTAGCTGCAACTCGTAGGCAACCTGACCAATGCGCTTGGTGATTGGGAAAGGACCGTAAAGCGAGCAGCTAGTTTGTTTGATCGCTTGGTTCTCAAGGAATTTTGTCGGTATGGCTGGAGTTTCAAATAGACCTGCTGCCCCACTTGGAACTCAGCATCACGTCGCCGGAGATCATGGTAATGCTTCATCCTCAGCTGTGCTGCCGCCAAGTTGTCCTTCAATTCCCTCAACAACTGATCTCTGGTCCTCAGCACCTCATCCACCTCTGCTGTTCTAGCTGTTCCCGGAATGTATGACAATAGGGTGGGTGGCTGCATATTGTACACGGCTTCGAAAGGACTCATTCGGATTGCAGATTGGAAGCTGGTATTGTAACAAAACTCAGTCCATGGCAGCCATTTAACCCAAGTATGAGGTCTATCTGCTGTAAAACATCTCAGATATTGCTCCAACACCTTGTTTATTGCTTCGGTTTGGCCATCGGTTTGAGGGTGATAGGCGGAGCTGTAGTTGAAGGCAACCCCTTGTAAGCTGAAAAGTTCCTTCCAAAAAGTACTAGTGAAGGTTGGATCCCGGTCACATACAATCGAAGCCGGCATCCCATGCAATTTGAAAATTTCATCAAAGAACAACTTGGCAATAGATTGAGCCGAAAAAGGATGAGCAATAGGAAGGAAATGGCTGTACTTGGAGAGCCTGTCAACCACCACAAAAATGCCATCTTTTGCATGACTCTTTGGCAATCCACTAATGAAGTCCATGCTAATGGAAGTCCATATTTGTTGGGGTATAGGAAGTGGTTGTAATAATCCGGCTGGTGCTAACGTGGAACTCTTGAACTTTTGACAAATGTCACAATTCTGCAAATAGCTCACCACGTCCTTGTGCATCCGAGACCAAAAGAAAACCGCTCTAAGTCGCTTCAAGGTCTTTTGAATCCCCTCATGAGTACCATCATGGAACTCTTTCAGAATGATGGGTATAATATCCATTTGAGAAGTCAAGTAAATCCGATGTTTGTAAAATAGGATGTCGTCCCTCACTTCCCACCTTGAGGACAGCTTGTTGTCAGCACATTGCTGTTTCAGCTTCAATAAATGCTCATTGGTAGTATAGGCTTGTTTGATCACCTCCAACCAACTTGGCAAAGCCACTGAGAGTGTTGTACAAGAGAGCGTCCCTGTTTGCTTGGTCACCTTTCCAACGGTTTCCAGCAAATTGCCTTCATGCTGTCTCGACAAGGCATCAGCAACTCTATTTTCCTTCCCGGGTTTGTATTCGATGACGAAGTCGTATCCTAACAGCTTCACCAACCATTTCTGTTGTGCCATGGTATGAATCTGCTGATCCCATAAAAACTTGAGGCTGGAATGATCTGTTCGGACCACAAATGATCGACCCAACAAGTAGTGACGCCACTTTTGGACAGCCAACACTAAAGCCATCATCTCCCTTTCATAAGCTGACAGCAATAAATTTCTCCCATTCAATTTCTTACTGAAAAATGCAATGGGCTGGTTTTGTTGCATCAAAACAGCCCCTATTCCCATCCCACTCGCGTCACACTCGATCACAAAGGGTATATTGAAGTTTGGTAACACCAACACCGGAGCCTTTGTGAGAGCTTGTTTCAGGTCATGGAAGGCTTGCTCCGCGAGAAGGTCCCAATGATAAGCATCCTTTTTCAGTAAATCCGACAATGGAGCTGCTAGAGTACCAAAGCCCTTGATAAATTTTCTATAATACCCAGCTAATCCCAAAAAGCTCTTATACTCTTAACTGATCTCGGCGTCGGCCAATTCACAATAGCCTCTATTTTTTCCTTGTCCACGCCAACACCTTCGGATGAGATAACATGTCCCAAATACTGAATTTGACGCAACCCAAAAGAGCATTTTTCTTTCTTAGCATACAACTCATGTCTAAGCAACTCAGCTAGCGTCAATTCAAGATGGTATAGATGTTCATCCCAACACTTGCTGTAGATAAGAATATCATCAAAGAAAACTAAAATAAATTTTCTGAGATATGGAGCAAATACCTCATTCATCAAAGCTTGGAAGGTGGAAGGGGCATTGGATAATCCAAACGGCATAACCTTGAACTCATAATGCCCATGGTGTGTCCGGAAAGCTGTTTTGTGGACATCTTCTCCATGCATTCTTATTTGATGATAACCTGACCTCAAATCCAGCTTAGAAAAATAGGTAATACCATGTAATTCATCCAAGAGTTCATCAATGTTGGGAATGGGAAACTTATCCTTTATCGTTGCCTTGTTGAGAGCTCTATAATCAACACACATCCTCCAACTTCCATCTTTCTTCTTAACTAGCAACACCGGAGCTGAATAGGGACTTGATGTAGGCTGAATTACTCCATCCTCCAGTAATTGCTTTACTTGTCTCTCAATTTCATTTTTCTGGAAGTAAGGATACCGATACGGTCTCACGGCGACCGGCATCGTTCCCTCCTTGAGGTTCACATGGTGGTCATGAGGGCGTGTAGGTGGCAGCCCCTTGGGTACCGAAAACACCTTGTCAAACCTTTGCAGCAGCTGATCTAATCCATCTTGTTGTTGAGCTGTTAAAGTAGGTTCCGGTAGACCCAAACCCCTGCTGTTCACCACTTGCAAGTTCATCAATAACCCCTGTTTCCTTTGTTTGAAAGATTGTGAAATACGCTTCTTATCACACAACTGATCCAGAGGAGTGATCTGCCCTCTTAATTCCACTGTTTTCTCTTTATCCTTGAAGGACATCGTGAGGGATTCAAAGTCCCATAGGATTGGCCCCAACGTCTTCAACCATTGAATACCCAAAACGATGTCAATCTCTTCGAGCTGAAGTATGAAAAATTCTGAAG
The DNA here is from genome assembly GCA_033002965.1 of Piper betle. Lineage (NCBI taxonomy): Eukaryota > Viridiplantae > Streptophyta > Magnoliopsida > Piperales > Piperaceae > Piper > Piper betle. The sequence goes on from JAURVB010004264.1 coordinate 188,610, forward strand.
TAGTAGCATATCCTGGAAATTCAATCTTGATAGCTGAACACCTTCCCCCACAACTCATTCGGTCGCCATTGGCAATCTGAACTATGGGTCCATTGCTGGTTTCCTTTGGCAACCTCAATTTCTGAACCAGCTTTGCATTCACAAAATTGTGGGAGCTTCCCGAATCAATCAGAATTGTCACTTGGTGTCCACCCACTCTTCCGATAACCCTTATGGTGTTTGAGGTAATGATTCCCGTCAAAGCATTCAAGGAGATGGCTGGAGTAAGGGAGTCGTCTTCCGGGTCACTATCGTCCTCCTCCGACAGCTCCTCCTCCCTCTCCACTTCAATGATGAATAACCTTTTACACTTGTGTCCAGATACAAATTTCTCGTCACACCTGAAACACAATCCACCCTCCTTTCTCTCTTGCAGTTGCTTGATGCTGAATTTCCGTCCATGAGGAATCTCCTTGAGTTGCTGCTCTGCTGCTACCCCAACATCAGCCTTGATCGACCCAAAACTACCTCCCTTGTTAGACGTTCCAGCTACATATTGATATCCCCTGTTCATTGCTCTCCCAATTGTTGCTGATTTCTGATTTACATGGGTCTCCAAATGTCTAGCCAGCCCTTGAGCGTCCAATAAGGTGTCCGGCTTCCTAGCTTTCACCTTCATTCTCAATTGGGGCTTGAGACCACAAGTATAGCTGCTGATTCTCTGCTTTTTAGTCATGCTTCCAGCTCTAGTGGCCAATCGGTTAAATTGAACGGTATACTCTTGAACTGATGTGTCCTGTTTTAACTGAGTAAGGTCGCCATAAAAATCCTCATACTCCGAGGGACCGAACTGAAGATTCATGGCTTCCTTCAATTCAGGCCAACTAGGAATTCCATGATGTTCTTGCAGCATATCAAACCAAATTTGTGCATCATCCTCCAAATGAAAACTTGCCAACTCTACTTGCAATCTCTCTTGGACGTGATGCAGCTTGAAAATTTTTTCAGCCCTGCTAAACCATGAAATTGGGTCCTTGGTTCCATCAAACTTTGGGAAGCTGATCTTGGAGCCTTTCAAGAAATCTTCATTTGGGTCATCATAGGTAGCAATATCCCTACAATTTTGGGCAGCGCCTTCCTGGAAATTTTGTCGAACAGGTGCTCTTCCTCTCCTGCCCATACCGAATTGCTTCCTTCCTCCTTGCAACAGCGCCTCTTCCAGCTGTTCTTGGTGGTGCCAACCCTGCAATCCATCATCACCAGGTCGCCTTCCCTGCAACAAATCATCACAAGATTGCCTACCCTGCAATCCATCCTCACAAGGTCGCCTACCAAGCAACCCATCTTCACAAGGTCGCCCCATCCCTGCTGAAATTGGATGTGCTCCTGGATGATGATCAACCATACCCTGCAACAGCCCCTCATGGTGTCGTCCCCTCTCAATTGATGTTAACAACACCTCTTCGGGACGTCCAACATGGGATTCCAGCACCTCTTGGGGACGTCCAACATGAGATTCCAGCAATGGATCATCCCTATCCATCCACATTGCAGGAACCCTCCCCTGAATTGTCCCAATACCTTCTCTATTTCCCAACCCATCACTTCTTGATTGTAGTAATAAATCAAACTTTGATGACATATTGGTAAAGGCAGCAATCAATTGATCTTGAACTCTCTTAATCTGGGATAATTCATCAAGATGGGGTGAAGAAGATGTACCTCCCTCGACCTGCTCTGATACCAATCTGGAAGGTGTTTCTCCTCCAAGCTCCACAACCAATTCCTTGCCCTTGGAAGGCTTGGAACTCTGCTTTGCTGGTGCCATCTTGGGGGTGCACTTCCTAGAAGAGAGGGGATGAAGATCAACAGTAAGAAGGATGGAAGAAGGGCTACAATTTCAGCAACCAAGGGAGAAGAACCAGGACGCCATGGTTCCTTGGGTTCCAAGAAAGGTGGGAAGGGGTGGAGCAATCTCCAAGAGGGTGAATTTGATTTTCAAAACAAAGTTGTTACACAATTCTGTTACACCCCCTTTTGTAGGCATCTTTCCTAGTGAAATTACCCAAACACCCTACTCACTTACCCCTACTCACAATACTACCATTCTACTAACAATGCTAACAATATTCATAACACTTGCCCTGCGTTCCCCACTGCCGCCCGGTTGCCCGCCCCCCCCGCCTGTTTCACCCCACCCCTGCCGCAGCCCTGCCCCCGGCCGCCTGTTTCGCCCCTGCCCTGTTTCCACCACCCCCCTCGGCCACCCGTTTCACCCCCACCCCCGCCGCCGCCCCCTGCCCGTCGACCGAGTTCCTCCCCGCCGTCTACTGCCCTGGCCACCTCCACGCCGGCGTCACCTGCATCACCGCCGGCGGTGGCGCGACAAAACACACGGGGAAGGAAGGAACGATGGCAATTTCGTAATAAAAATTTGACTCGCTCCCGACTCGAGTCAATTTTATGAAATAAAATTTTAAAATAAAATAATATAAAATAAAAACTTGACTCGCTCCCGACTCGAGTCAAAATTATGAAATAAATTTTAAAAATAAAATATAATAAAATAAAAACTTGACTCGCTCCCGACTAGAGTCAATTTTATGAAATAAATGTTGAAAATAAAATAACATAAAATAAAAACTTGACTCGTTCCCTACTCGGTCCCTCACTCGAGTTAATATTATGAAATAAATTAAAAAAATAAAAAAATTTATAATAAATACTTGATTTGATCTCGCACGAGATCGAGTCAATATTATGAAATAAATTTAAAAAAATAAAATAATTTTGTAATAAAAAATTTATTCCGTCCCACACGAGACCGGCGCCGCACATTTCCTACCAGGCCCATCCAGCCCCGAGGCGGCGACATTGTTGGCCAGCGGACTATCAGAGGCAAGGTCGCCGGCAAGGGGGTGGCGCGCCAAAACAAATGAGGAAGAAACAAGAGAGAGTATTTTGGTAATAAAAATTTTACTTAATTGGACTCGAGTTAAAATAATTTAGTCCGAAATTATTTTATATTTTTTAAATTTATTTCATATTATTGACTTGATCCTGACTCAAGTTAAGTTTTTATTACAAAATTATTTTTTTAAAAAAATTATTCAATAATATTAATTTGATTCCAGTCGAGATCGGGATCGACTCAAGTTTTTATTTTATAATATTTTATTTTATGGTTTTGTATTTTTTAAAAAAATTTAAAAATTATTGTGAAATAAATTAAAAACTTAACTCGATCCCGATCTCGACTGGAGTCAAATTAATATTATTGAATAATTTTTTTAAAAAATAATTTCGTAATAAAAACTTAACTCGAGTCGGGATCAAGTCAATAATATGAAATAAATTTAAAAAATATAAAATAATTTTGTAATAAAAACCTGACTCGATCATGTGCGGGACCAAGTCAAGTTTTTATTACAAAATAACTTTGTTACCAAATAACTTTTTATTACAAAATAAATTTAAAAAAAATAAAATAATTCCGTACTAAATTATTTTAACTTGAGTCCGATTAAGTAAAATTTTTATTACCAAAATACTCTCCCTTGTTTCTTCCTCATTTGTTTTGGCGTGCCACCCCCTTGCCGGTAACCTTGCCGCCGGCAGCCCACTGGCCAACAATGTCGCCGCCTCGGGGCTGGATGGGCCTGATAGGAAATGTGCGGCGCCAGTCTCGTGTGGGACAGAATAAAGTTATTATTACAAAATTATTTTATTTTTTAAAATTTATTTCATAATATTGACTCGAACTCGTGCGAGATCGAATTAAGTATTTATTATAAAAAAATTATTTTTTTAATTTATTTCGTAATATTAACTCGAGTCAGGGACCGAGTAGGGAACAAGTTAAGTTTTTATTTTATGTTAATTTCTTTTTAAAATTTATTTCATAAAATTGACTCTAATAGGGAGCGAGAAAAGTTTTTATTTTATTATATTTTATTAATAAAATTTAGTTTATAATTTTAACTCGAGTCTAGTCAAGTTTTTATTTTATATTATTTTATTTTAAAAATTTATTTCATAAAATTGACTCGAGTTAGGAGCGAGTCAAGTTTTTATTTTATTATATTTTATTTTTAAAATTTATTTTGTAAATTTGACTCGAGTCGGGAGCGAGTCAAATTTTTTTACGAAATTGCCATCGCTCCTTCCTTCCCGGTGTGTTTTGTCGCGCCACCACCCGCGGTGATGCAGGTGACGCAGGCATGGAGGTGGCCAGGGCAGCAGACGACGGGGAGGAGCTCGGTCGATGGGCGGGGCAGCGGCAGGGGTGGGGGTGAAATAGGCGGCCGGGGGGGGTGGCAGAAACAGGGCAGGGGCGAAACAGGCAATAGGGGCAGGGGCGAAACAGGCAGTAGGGGGGCAGGGCCGCGGCGGGGGTGGGGTGAAACAGGCGGCGGGGGGCGGGGAACCGGGTAGGGGTGGGGAACACAGGGCAGGTGGGGGGAAGTGTAAAACCCACGATTCGAGTCAGGGTTTTATATTTAGAACCGGTTGGTTCGTCCGTTATTTTCGAGTCGAGTCAGTTTCAGAACACGTGTACTGAGCCGACGCCGGTCTCATGTATGAGCCATGAGGGTCATGTGTACCCAAGTATATGATGATATAGTCATGAATACAACAGAAAAGAATGAGTTATCAGAATATATGAAAGTATGCAGTTCATTTTTTTATTATGATATATAATAGATCGTAGAATTAGTTTTAGGTCGTTACCCGCGTTAAGACACGTTACGGGCATTTTGGGTGGGTTGATAGTTCTAGAGCATATCATTATGATTTTTTTGGTGTAGTTTGATTTTACGGGATTTTTCCCGATTTTTATGAATTTTTTTAGGATTTAATACGACTTAGTTATTATACTTGAGTCGAGCCGGAGACGAGTCAAGTCTTAATTACAAGTTTGCCACCCAACCATTTCTTCTCCACCCCGACCTTTTCTCCCCCACACCCAAACCCTAGCCGCCGCGCCGCCCCTGTTCGCGCGCCACCGCCGCCATGGCCGACGTTGTCTGGCCGCCGATCGATTGCACCCAGCCCGGCCACGGCGTCGCCCTGCCGCCCCGACCAGGCCCGGCCACTATCTGGCCGCCACAATGCGAGGAATCGCTTGCTGATCGCACCACCGCCGACCATCGCCACCATGATCAGGTGGTCGGCTCGACGTCCTTGACCCTCCAGCTACCTTCCCCGACCGGGGCAGAGGCCATCGCCGCCTTGGCCGGCCGGATCTAGCCACCCATTGCCGCCGGCTCTGTTTTATGCATTTTTCGGCGAACCGCCACCTCTGTTGGCCGCATCGACCTCGTAGATGAGTCGGGCTTGCCGAGCCGGTTCCGAGGGTACCCAACACGACCACTTTCTGGCCAATAGACGCCGCTGACAATTGTCGCCGGAAAACCATTGGAAGCCGCACGAAAACCACCGGAAGCCGCCAGAAAACCGCCAGTAGCTGCCAAAAAATCGGAATTTCTGGAATTCACTAGAAGTCACCGGATCTTCTGCAGGACTCACCCAGTCGAGCCCGTTCGAGCTTCGGATGCCGATGAGCGCCGAATTTTAGCTTCGAGACACGCGACGGAACCCTAGCTGTCGCCAATTGCCGACTACATGAGGTATAATTACCTCTGATTGAGTTATTTAAAATTAATTATGATTGTTAGTATAACATGCTAGAATTGAATAATTGTCATGATAAATGTATGAGTATGAGCGTAGTGATGATTGCATGATGCAATTAATTGAGAATGAATAGTGAGTGATCTAATGAGGTAGATCGAGTTGAGCATGCTAATCGAGTAATGTAACGTAGGAAAAATACAATAAAATTGGTAGGAATAGGATGAGTAGAATTATTTTTATATTTATGATTATTGATTGTGATTGATGTTTATTGAGTTTGATGCATCATTTAGTTAGCGGGCATTAGTATTTAGTTTTGATGTGTAGGTACGGAGTAGGAGCTCGCCGTCTAGGCGTGATGACACGCTTGGAGCTTCTACCAGGTCCGTTTAGGACTCGTCTATTTTACTCTTTTCTATTGTATGTTTGTTTTAATGCTCTGCAGGACGGGTTAAGTGGCGTTTTATCGGATCTCACTTAACTCGGGTCATTTAACCGAACATTTTCCAGATTAATAACCCCTCGAGGATGAGATCCCTTAAGGTTGATTTCGAAAACAAGATCCACCAAAAGTTGCCTTCGGGCCTATTATATAACTCCCTACCCAAGCCTATATATATATATATATATATATATATATATATATATATAGTTTTCGCGTTTTTAGTGAGACGAGAGATGGAGAAATCGACTGCATGTACCATGCAGAGGATGCCATGACAGTCAAAGCGGGCTCTGGATTAGTGCCAGCAGACTGTTCCATTCCCGAGGGATCCTGCCAACTCCGCGTTTGAGTTCCTCACACCCGGAGAACGTGGAGGTTTACGGGTATTGTTTAGTACAGCGCATTTCCGGACTTGTGGTTCAAAGGGTACTAAAGGCGACTACCTGAGAGTACTCGGCCTTCGTGCTCAAGGCCTGGAGAAATATAGAGGTACGGAGAGGGCTTAGGATAAAGTTTCACTAGAAGTACTGAAAAAGAAGTGCCGAGAGCGGCACAGTACCCGTAGCAGATCAGTAAGTTCGGCATGCTACCGGGTCAGCAGCCCAGTGGCTCCTCAGTAGTGCCCTTCAGAGTGTTCACGTGGAGTATATGATGTTTTCTTTCATATGAGAGTTTGCTCTCATAGCCAGCTTGTTATAGTTATTTTATTTTTCGGACCAGTAACACTTGTTATTGACGTGTTTTTATACTATATGTAGGTAATAATCACGAGTTGGAGGAGCCAACTTGGACGGAGGAGCAATGAGGTCTTGTACGCCCACACATGTTAGATTTCTGAATGTTTAATATTGTGTTGTTATGTTATTATATTGTGAATGACATGTTTAGATGCATGAGATATGATATAATGTGAACATGATTAGAGATGCGTAGCAGAAGCGTGGTGGGTTGAAACCCCAGCTTCAAGATGAATTCATAATATGTTAGATTTTGTGTGAATAAAATCATGGATGCATGTGTATATATTTATATATATCTAATATTTTGACAAGGTGGGCCCATAATTACACTTTTAGGGGCGACCCTGTCTGTTTTATTTCAGAATTTTTATCGTAATTGTAATGATGTGAAATTTAGGTTGTACGTCATCCATGTAGTATCATGTTAGTGTTTTATGCATTTATCCATGCATGACAAGTCGTATCTACATCTTAAGACGTCGAGATTAGATCCGCACGAGTTAGGTTCGAGTTAGCCGACCTAACAAGGGCCTGCAACATGCCGGTTCGGTTCACAAGCATGAACTGGATTTGGGGTATTACAGGAAGGGCTGCGGGCCGGGGCGAGGAGGCGGAAGGGGCAGCGGCAGAGGGGGCACGGGGAAATAGAGCAGGTGGGGGGCACGGCGGCAGACAGGGCGGGGCGAAACATGGGAGGTTGGGGGGAGGGCTGCGGGCGGGGGTCGCGGCAGCGGAGGGGCCACTGTAGCGGGCGGGGTGGCGGAAGCGGCTACGGAGGGCTACAGGGCGGCTGTGGAGGGCTGCGGGCCGGGGTCGCGGTGGCAGATGGGGCGGCGGTGGCAGGCGGGGTGACGGCGGGGGCAGCAGCAGTAGGGGCAACGAGGGAGGGAAAATGAGGGAAAGAAAATCCTTACAAGATTGGTGGCCAAAAATTGCGAGGTATGTGCACTGCCAAACATGGCAGCGCACTGCAGAACGTCCCCTTTATATATATATACATACACGTATATACACTGTGATGTGGTTTATAAAGTACGCAGGTGATGGTGAAGGGGAAACAGCTTGGAGTGTGGCGATTCATCATCTTCTCCGACGTCCACACCGCCGGGCGACGTCACTCCTCCTCCTCTTCTTGGATTCCTTTCTTTCTTTCTTTCTTTTTCTGGTCGGAGGCGGTGATGTCAGCGGCAGTCGAAGGCCCGTGGCCGCTCGACCCGGCGGCGGACGAGACCGCCGGTGATCCACTAGCCACCGTCATATTCTTCGGGGTTTGCTTGGTTCTGGGAATCGCGTCCAGGCATTTGCTTCGAGGTTCGAGGGTTCCCTACACCGTCAACCTCCTTGTCCTCGGCGTGGCTCTCGGGTCCATTGGTTACTTCTTCTTTCCTCTTTCTTCTTTGAAACGACATTCTTTTTTTTTTATGGTATTTCTTGGTTTCTTCGAGGTCGAAACTTGTTCTTCTCCTGTTGGCTGCTGATACGATTTTTTCGTTTTCAGAATATGGTACCAGCCATGGGCTGGGAAAGTTGGGGGCTGGGATTCGTCTCTGTAAGCGTGAATTGTTGATGCTTTTTTTTTTGTTTCATCAAAAGAGATTGAACGGCCTTTTTTGACAATTTTTTTTTGTCATTCTGATTTTTGTGCGCCTACATGTTACAGGGGCGCATATTAATCCGGATCTCCTGTTGTGCGTGTTTCTTCCTGCTCTTCTGTTTGAGAGTTCCTTTGCAATGGAAGTTCACCAAATCAAGGTGACATATCTTGATGATGATGATAGTCTTGCAACTGCTAAATTAAATGGTTGTGTGTCTTCCTATTTGTTTCGTACACTTCATCTGGATTCTTTTGCCTCGCGTGTGTAGAACTTAGGGACGACAAAGATGGGGATTCAATAGATTTTACTTGATGACCACTTTCTCTAATTAAGGCCTTCCGTTTGGGAGTTCCTTTTCAATGGAAATTCGCTAAATTAAGGTTTATTTGACGGTGACTCTTGCTGTTGCTATACATTAAAAGGCAAAGCATCTGGATTTACATACTCTACATGTGTGCAGGAGTTGACCATAGTTTTAAGGATGCTTATTCATCATTAGATTACCTTGATTTTGAATGTTCAGTTTTTCGTCTGACATTGTCAAGTTGATATTGCAAACGACACTGTCAACTGCATGTTTTGCCTTCACAGAGGTGCATGGCACAAATGCTTTTACTGGCAGGTCCAGGCGTTCTAATATCGACCTTTTGTCTCGGGGCTGTGGTGAAGGTACGCTTTGAGCCTCCTACCTCTACTTCTTGCCGAGTTATAATACATGATCCATGCCTTTGCAATCTACCACAGCTTGCCTTTCCTTATAATTGGAACTGGAAGACATCCTTACTTCTTGGAGGGCTTCTTAGTGCCACAGACCCCGTAGCAGTTGTTGCCTTGCTGAAAGATCTTGGAGCAAGCAAAAAGCTGAGCACCATAATTGAAGGAGAGTCATTAATGAATGATGGGTATTGAATTGATCACAATTGGTATTGGCATTTGCTCTTAAGGATTATTTAGGATAAAACAGCTAAGCTTGAAATTATGACCTGTTTTGTTGTTGTTGTTGTTGTTATTGTTTTTTCTTATTTTTATTTTCCTGTTCAATAGCTTGTTTTTGTGATTGCAGGACTGCTATTGTAGTATATCAACTCTTTTATCAAATGGTCCTTGGGAAAAGCTTTGATGCTGGCAGCATTATCAAATTCCTTTCCCAAGTGTCACTTGGAGCGTATGTATCCCTGCCCTATTGGTCCTGCATTAAAGATTGATGGATGTACATGCTTCCTTAGATGGTTGTTTTCTTGGTCCAGTGTTGCTATTGGTCTTGCTTTTGGAATCGTGTCTGTATTGTGGCTGGGATTTATTTTCAACGATACTGTCATAGAGATAACTCTGACAGTTGCTGTCAGCTACATTGTTTATTTCACGGTAAGATCCTCCACTAAGTGCAATTGATACCATTTGTTATTGGATGCATCAAACATGTGCATATTCAAGTATTTTTCTAGCAAGAATTGGTTCTTCTATATTCATGCTATGAGTTTGAAACTTCTGCAAAAAAATTTTTATATTGTTAATTTCTTCTGTTAGGCTCAAGATGCTGCAGAAGTTTCTGGCGTCTTGTCAGTCATGACTTTGGGGATGTAAGTTGACCTCCTCCTGAATTTGATGCTGTAGAGGCTGAGTTTTTTAATTACTATAATCTATTTGTATTGGCAGGTTCTATGCGGCAGTTGCTAGGACGGCTTTTAAGGGTGATAGTCAACGAAGCCTACATCATTTCTGGTTTGACTATTTTATTAATACATTTAAGCGACTTTATCAATCTTTATGAACGTACATAAAACTGATATTCTTGTAATAGTTACGAATCTTATGAAATGACAGTAACACCTAAAATAGATACACTACTCATAAAATTTGTAATTTGTAATGGGCTGTCATTTCCTTGTGTAAACTGAACAGTTGCTTGTGCTTTTACTCAGGTTTTTATTTTTGCAGGGAAATGGTAGCATACATTGCAAACACTTTGATATTCATATTGAGGTGCTCTTATTTCATTCTCATATTTTCGTAATTTAATTCAAACCCAATTTGGTGTCTCTGTTTTGTTCATCACAATGCATGTGGTCCATAAATGTATACCTTAAGATTTAACACTCGTTCTGAATATTTGGCTTTTTCCCTTCGTCCTTCTCATTCGTATTACTAATATATATTGGTTATCAAGGTGTTGCTTGACCAATTCTTCTTGTTATTGGACTTACGAAATTCTGGTGTAACCTGAATAACAGTTCTCTAAAGTTGTGAAGATTGAGACTCAGTGCCCCCTGGAGTTGCTCCTGATATATTTTGTGAACAATTTTTCTGCTTATATTTTATGCAGATTATATTGTCTATTTCGATTAAAATCTGGAAGCTCTTTCTGATATTTTAGCAATTATTACTGATGTCAAACATTTTAGTTAAGGCAAGGGTTCCCTTTAGCAGCTAAGGTGGCCTAAGAGCTGAAGCAGTTAACTGCACAAAATTTTTTAGAGCCCTTCACGACATGGCTGATATCTTTTCAGCTCAGTTGTAGAAGTATGAAGGTGCTTGGAGCAAGCTACTCAAGATGTTAGAAATTGCAAAAGTCAATAATACTTGTTGTAAAAACTGAAAATCCATGAGCTACTTGTAGAACATTTCCTTGCATTGATCTACCTTTCAAGAAGTCTCTATTGTTGCATTCACTTTGCAAGAGTATCCCAGCTTACTGCTGCTGTTACAGTAGAATTTGGGTTTGCTTCCCCCTAGTTTTGCTAGTCTATTCTTGTAACATAATCTACAGAACTTCTAACTGACAAGGAAACCTAGTCAAAATTACACAGAAGTGTGCATCTGATAATAGCACTACATGTTGGTGTAGTTGTGATGCTTCTGACTTGTTTTCTGAAGCCACATAAGGCTAACAAACATATCTTCCCTTGATTTCCAGCGGCGTCTTTATTGCCGAAGGAGTTCTACACAGTGACAAGCATTTTGAAAATGATGGTAAGTGCGAGTTCTATAACCATAGAGTTTTACCAAATCATTTTTTGTTCGTAACGTAGTGGTCACTGGAATCAATGGACCCTTTGAATCCCTTAAATGCAAGAGTTATTTAATCCTACTCATGTGGTGATTACCTTTGAAGTGAACCAAATTGCTCTGTAACAAGAATGGGAAGTTTTTCTTTACACCTTTTTATTTGTTTGATTTTGGGGCATGTATCTTCAAATTGGCACTGCAGTTATGTTTTGGTTTTCTAGAGTTAGAGGGATGTCATTTTGGTGTTTGCAGGAAGCCGCCTAGTTTATGATAACTTAGCATTGGCGACTCTGTAGAAATTGGATTCAAACCGATATGATTATCAATTCAACTCTTATATTTCTTGTTTCCATTTGCAAGAGAGGAGATTGAGTTTTGAATGAACTTTTCTCGTCATTTCTATTGAGAGAACTTCGTCAGTTTGATGGAAGCATAGAATTGTGTTTTGGGTGGTAACTTGCCATAAATAGAATTTGTGGGATTCTAATGGAAACGATATTTTAGTATGTAGCAGATGCAAAGCTTGTAAGGAGAATGTTTGTACTTTTAGATAAGTTATATACTTTCTCTTGTTAGGGTAATGTTTGTACTTTTAGATAAGTTATATACTTTCTCTTGTTATTATCATCCTTGATGAGTACGTGTTCACTTTCAGGATCTTCCTGGTGCTACCTCATACTTCTGTATGTTTTGGTGCAAGCATCTCGAGTTGTAGTTGTGGGAGCACTATACCCCTTTCTTCAATACTTTGGCTATGGTTTGGACTGGAAAGAGGCGATTATCTTAGTCTGGTCTGGTCTACGAGGAGCTGTAGCATTGTCGCTATCACTGTCCGTCAAGGCAAGTTTTTGTAAGTTTGGTTGTGTATGAAGTCTGAAATGAGACATTAGGACACAAAGAGTTGAGGGTTTAGATTGCATGAATATTAGACTTGCCTATTTACTTTGATATGGATTGTGACCGTATTAAATACTCCATTCAACCATCCTCATTATGACTGTTCAGTAATTTTGGATGAAATATGATGACAATGATAATACTTCATGTCCTTGTTCCCTTTTCTAAGGATTGCAGTAGGAAAGGCATCCAGTGTAAAAAACTTGCCACTTTGATTTTGAATGGGTTTTAGGCCATTAATATGTATTGGAAAGCAATCCAATGAGCTAAATATGCTCGACAAGTCATGGAGGTTAGAAGTTAAAAGTCATTATTTGATATATATTATTTTGAAGTTGTGACCTTGAAACTTCACCTAAGGAATTCTTGCACATCTGCATAGGCCAGGTTGAATGTTATGATCCTGTTGGGTGAAAGCTGTTTTCACATGACTAGGATCTCAAATAAGTTATATATATCTATTGTGCAGAAAACTTGTTAAGAAATGATTTTTCAATGTGCGCTTCGGAGGGTATTTGATCTCCCAGTTTCTGAAAATTATCTCTTATTAACCCGACAAAACAGTAATACGTCTTCAAAATTCCTTTCTTGTCGTGGGATCTGTCACTACCTATCTGAAAAAAAAGTGATTTCTTTTTTCAACCACACAAATAAGACATGCTGAAATTCTATATTCTAATGGATATTGATGTGTTCGCTTTTTAAGCAGTCCTCTGATTTTTGCTTTCGTTTATTATATTGACAGCGTGCTAGCGACAAACTTAATCCATACCATCTTGATCAGGAGATGGGGACACTTGTAAGTACAGAAATGATTAGTGACATTTAGCATGTATCTGGACCATATTCTCTTTTATGTTATATAATGTTCCAATTTCTCTGCAGTTTGTTTTCTTTACGGGTGGAATAGTGTTTTTTACACTTATTATAAATGGATCTACCACACAGTTCATCCTGCATTTATTAGACATGTCCAAATTATCTCCAGCAAAGGTAAGATTTCTAATATTGATGATTTTTTTACAAAAATATTTAAGCAATTACAATGCTCATGATAAATTTTTGCGTGAGATCTTGCATTTCTTTTAGTTATGTGTGGCCACCGTTGCATTTTTAATGCAAGATTAAACTTTCTATTAATTGCAATCTGCTACAGCATTTGTTAGTAGTTACTACTTTGAACCTAAATATTTGTCCTTTTTATGAAATCACTAATTCACTCCTATTGGGAACATTGGATGTCACAAAGAGAAAATTGAACTGCAGAATTTTTTTTCATTAATATATATATTTTTAATGTTAAGCAATGAGTTTGAACAAGTCAATTTTAGACTTGAAAACTATGCAAATACCTTTCATAAGGTTCCTCCTTTCATAATAGCCTTTTTTTTATTACTTTTGCCTATATATTATGATCATTTACATATTTATTTTTTCCTGATATTGATGCTCATCTGTCCAAATTTTATGCCTCGTGGCTTGCCTTCCCAACGTTCACTTTGATTAATGGGTTTTTTGTCTTTAACTTATTTATACTCTACTGCAGATGCGCATATTAGACTATACAAGGTATGAAATGTTAGACAAAGCTTTAGAGGCTTTTGGTGACCTTGGAGATGATGAAGAATTGGGACCTGCCGACTGGCACACTGTAAAAAGATACATCACTTGTTTGCATAATCTAGAAGGTGGTCAGACACACCCTCATAATTTATCAGATGGGGAAAATCATTTGCATACAATGAATTTAACAGATATGAGAGTGCGTCTTTTGAATGGTAAGTTCTAGCTAGTACACATTTATTGCAATGTAGCTAGAATGAGGCCTAGATGGGTATGATGGTGATTGTTTTTTTAACTATAGAAAATCATGTTGAGAAATTGTCATGCCCCGATTTCTCTAGATGTGAAGATTCTTATCTCTTTATTAATCATTAGTAGAAATATGTTATCATTTTTTCCTTAACATTATCTCATCTGGATCAAATGCTAAATTTGTAATAAAATGAACTTCATAATCATATCATTTCTGTTACAACTATTTAGGTTCACAACCAAAAAAGGTTTACATCATATTCAAGATTACATGATCTTTTGATTATTACATAATACTACAAAAAGATAACTATATTATTACATTAAACTAATATCCATACAAGTCATCTACTCTTCTGGTTACTTGTAGAATGAGAGTGGGGTGGGTATTTAGAAAAAATACTTAATAAGTATACATAACAATCATAACAACATATAGAATATCTCATGTAAAACACCAAAAAATTCATAAATATATTCCTTCAATTTATATCGAAATCCGATTCAAACCCACTATATAAAACTTGAAATTGCACATATTTGAAATAAGACATACAAAACTTAAAATTTTTATAATAATTATTTCCCTTTTAATAGAAAATACTTTACATTTATAAATTTTTTTATAGCAATAATAAATCATATCAAAATAAATATTTAAACAGATAATTAATGTTTTTTATGGACATGTGTTTATATTCTATTTGCCTTTCAGACCCGAAATTAGACACAATATGAAACATGTACTAATATAGACCCATCCCCTAGACAAAGGGTGATAATCTTCTTCTTCTTTTCTTTTTCCATATGGTACCCAAAGGGTGTTAGGGGCATGGACTCAAAGGGTGATAATATGTCAAGAAAATATTTAAAAGATGAGAGGGGCATCCCACACCAACTATGGATACAAGTGATGCAAAAATTAAAGTAGGGATATAAAATGATGTAAAAGTTGAATGAAGGGTATGGTTGAAAGGATTTTCTAATACGAAGGGTATTCATGATGTTTTCCCATATTTTTTTCTAGATTGATGTTCAGCCGCAACTTGTATAGTTTGAATATGTTCCTAAACGCCAATCATTTACTGTCCCTCTCATGTATTTCATTGTTGAGTGCATTTGCTGTGTATTTAGTACCTTTCAAGCTTTAAGGTTTTGATATGTTTCAGGAGTCCAAGCTGCTTACTGGGGGATGCTTGAGGAAGGGAGGATAAGGCAAACTACAGCCATCCTCTTAATGCAGTCAGTTGATGAAGCTATTGATTTGGTAACTGATAAGCCTTTGTGTGACTGGAGAGGTTTAAAGGCGCATGTTCATTTCCCAAATTATTATAAATTTCTTCAAGTGAGTTATTGTCCACCAAAATTAGTGACGTATTTCACTGTGGAAAGGTTAGAATCTGCATGTTGTATATGCGCAGCCTTCCTGCGTGCTCATCGGATTGCTAGGCGACAACTGCACGAATTTATTGGTATTAGATTCCTGTGCAATCTTCAGAACATTACAGTTCTTTTTGCTGGTCCTTTACTCTGTTTCTTCATTGATCTTGGCATTAAATGCATCAGTAGACTTTTATAAGAACTTCACTTATGAAATTAGTTCAGATTGGTAGAAAACTTTATATGAATGGTCCATTTCTATAAATAAAATCTATAAATAGTGATTTATGATATACATCAGTGAAATCTTTTGGCATTTTTCAAGCATCCAACTTACAATTTACAAATTAAGTAAGTTTAGGATCCTTATGACAACTGTCCATTGTAATTCATATACAACAGGTTAAACACAGAAAGAGTTGATGAGGAAGGTTGTGATGTATAATTAAGTTTATGAAGAATTACACTATTAATTGAAGCTTATTTGAAAAGCATATTTATTATTTTCGATGATCCACATGCCTAGATGCATTCCAACTATAAAAATCTGAATATTACATTAATTATTTGTGGAGAAGATAATATTATGTTCCCTACTTTGAGTCTCCCCACCCAGCTAGAATTTACCTTTTTGCCTTGTTGCAAGTGCCTGTGTTTTTTTTAAATTATTTTTTATTTTAATTTTTGTAAAATTTTATTGATTCTACATATTAGGACTATTAAGATCTTTTAATTCTTTTTCAATGGCATTATTCAATTAAACATAGATTTTACATTTGTCTTCTCAGCACTTGCCCTGGAACTTATTTCGACTTTCTTTGCAGGTGATAGTGCAATTGCGTCTATTGTTATAAATGAAAGTGAAGTTGAAGGAGAGGATGCGAGAAAGTTTTAGAAGATGTCCGTGTTTCCTTCCCTCAGGTTATTGCCATTTATCATTCTTTCCAGCATTACCAATTTTTTAGTTTCATTTTACTTGGGTCACACCCTTCTAATAACTTAAAGAAGTCCACTTTTGAAGTTTGAGCTTAAACTTATATGACTCGCACAAATACAAAAATGTATTTACCCAACTCTTTCTGAGTCCAAGATTGAGATTAACACAGCTGGTCCGTGTTTCATTAGCCTCTTTTTCCTTCTTGACATATTGCAGTTTTTATCCATGTGGAAACACCTTGGTGGTTAAGCTAAATTTTTCCTTTTTAATCATCATATTTACAATGATGGCTGTATAAACCACACAAGAGCTTCTAAACTGCTTCACTCCATTGGTCTCCGGAAACACTTACAAAAAGTATAATGAGGACCTATTTGTGTTCAAGTCCAAGTTGAAAGTGTGAGGATTTGAAAGGAGATGAATTAGTGATTTCTAAGTTTTTCGCTCTGACTTCTGATAGTGTTTTTCCACCTTTCTTTGACTGATCGATTTGTCAACTGCCTTTTGACAATGACATCTGAATGAATATATAACTCAACTATTTCTTCCTTGCAGGTTCTTCGAGTGGTAAAGACAAGGCAAGTAACTTATTCAATCCTTCAACATCTTATTGAGTACGTTGAAAGTCTTGAAAAATCTGGATTATTGGAAAAAAGGAAATGCTTGAACTTCATGATGGTGTACAAGTAGGTTATTTTTCATTCTTTGTCAATATTAGTTTCTTGATCCTTTGTTCCTTTAGTGGTTTCTTTCTTTTTCCTTAAAGATTGTGTCATCTGAATGCTTTCAGCTTTTTGTTGATATTGTAGACTGACCTCAAACGTCTGCTAAGAAATCCTCCCTTTGTGAAAATGCCGAAAATCAAAGACATGTTGGACACTCATCCTCTATTAGGAGCTCTTCCTCCTGAACTACGTGAGCCTCTTGAAAGTTCTACCAAAAATGTAATGAAGTTACAGGGGGTGACACTATACAAAGAGGGAGCTAAGCCCAGTGGAATATGGCTAATCTCAAACGGAGTGGTTAAAGTATGCTATTTTCAACTTGTCTATTTGTGTTTTTATAGAGGAAGGAAACTTATATTTTTTAATTGCTGAGAAGACATATTTTACTCTCTAATCGGGTAATTTTATGCAGTGGATGAGTGAAAGACTGAAAAATAAACACGTTTTACATCCCTCATTTTCACATGGGAGCACACTTGGGCTATATGAAGTGCTTACTGGAAAGTCTTACTTTTGTGATATAATCGCTGATTCTGTTGTTCATTGCTTCTTCATAGAAGCTGAAAAGATATTTGCATTAGTCCCCAACTCTGCGGCTGAAGACTTCCTTTGGCAGGTATTTTGTTACTCGACTTGCATACAATTTCATATTATTGGATGTATTTGTACAGTCTATGTTGTGCTTACAGAAGGCGAAAGCTAGATGGTCTAAAGATTATAGAAATCCATTCAAGTCTAATGGGAAGACTTTTACTAAAAACTAAAATCTGCTGGTTCTTCATAAGATTGGCATTTTTATGAACTACTATTTTTATTATAAGTACTGTTGATTACAGCAATTTTCATGGACTCGTATCCACTTCATATCTGTAATGGTGATGTTTTCATCTAATTATGTCTTTTAAATATTTGGCCACTTGGTTTTTTTGTTTTCCATGACAGGAATCTGCCGTAGCCATGGTTAAACTTTTGCTTCCACAAATATTTGAGAAAATGTCCATGCAAGAGATGAGAGCCCTTGTTGCTGAACGGTCAACAATGAAGACATACGTAAGTGGAGAAATTATAGAACTCAGGACCCACGTTATTGGATTTCTGTTGGAGGGCTTTGTTAAGATGCTAGTTGACAAGGGGGGTCTGGTTTCTTACCCTGCTATGCTATTGCCCAACCAGCTTGATCAGAGCTTTCATTCAGATACGTCGGGTATGAATAAGAACTGCTTGTGGGTAATTCTATACATCATCGTTCATTTTGTAACTTTTTGTCTAGTTTTTAAGTATATTGTCATTGTGAATCAATTAGGAACAAAATAATCACATCACTTACGGTCATTTGGGTTAGTGATTTAGGCACTATTGTTTTTATACCCACTGTAAAAGGATGATGAAAGCTACTTCTTTTTGATAGTTCACCGATTGCTTTGAATATATAATAGTGTAGGTACAAGAGTTTGTTGAGATTTTACAGGAACAATAAACCTTCATAAAAAGTTAAAAGGAAACAAGGGGATAAGATTAAAAAATAAAATACACAACGACTATACAAAAATACTAAAGTGAATCTATTTTAATACACCCCTTCAAACTCAGTGGAAGTGAAACAACGGTGAGCTTGGGCTGAAGTCGTTCAAAACTTGGAGAATAAGGCCTTTGTGAAGATGTCAGTTGGGAGATGATGTGATCAATAACTGTTTGGTCATTGCCGGTGACAACAATGTCATACATAAACAAGGAAGTAGATAATAATAGATCCATGACTACAGACAAAAAGGGTGTTGTCTGCATGGGAACAAACAAACCCAACGCTGTGGAGAGATGAACTTAGGCATCTATACCAGGCACGAGGGGACTGTTTGAGGCCACAGAGGGCTTTGTGAAGACGACAAACGTGATGGGGAAAAGATGAGTTAACATACCCTGGTGGCTGTTCCGTGAAGACCTCATCTTGTAGACATCCGTGGAGAAAAGCGTTTTGGACGTTGAGTTGCCAGACTGGCCAATTGTTGGAAATAGCAACAGTCAGGACGACTCGAATGGTTGTGGGTCAAACTAGGAGAGTAGGTCTCCGCATAGACAACTCCTTGCTCTGTGTGGCCCTTGGCGATAAGGCGGCCTTGGTATCGTTAGATGGAGCCGTCGGGCCGGCATTTGATACGATAAACCCACATGCAGCAATGATGGTCATGGTAGGGGAAGAAGGAATGAAAGACCAGTCTTTTTGATTGATTAAGGCATGATATTCATCATCCATGGCCTTGCACCATAGTGGAGATTTAGAGGCCTGATGAAAGGAGGTTCAGAGGAGGAAAGATCAGAGGTGACAATGAGGGCACGTGGAGGAGGGGATGGGGTGGTAGCAATGGGAGAGAAGTAGGAGGTGGGGGACGAAGACATGGCGAGAGGGATCGAAGAGGTGGGATTGGGGAGGGTAGATGAGGGTGGAGAGGAAGGGAGGGGGGGACGGGGACAGGGAGAGATAAGGGTGAGATTGTGGCGGGTTTTGGTAGAGATGTTGAGAGTGTTGGGCCCAAAGGGCTCCTAAGGCACCCATTAGCCTATATACAAGTTACCAACACCCTCTATGACCGATCCGATGTGAGATAAACCTAACAACTTGGAATAGGTGTCACGGGCTACCCATGAAGGAGACAAACACAATCGGCGTAGACAAACTTGGTTTTAGGCCCCCAAAGGGGCTTGCAATGGGCCCCTAGACAGGATTTGTAATAGGTATCACGAGCCTCTTTTAATCCAAAAACTAGTTTAGGGAATAAGAATTTCCTATTTGCCTATATACAGTGGGATAAACCCAAGAGAGAGAGAGGAGCATGGAAGGGATAATGATTGTGAGGTTGAGAGATTTGAGGGGTTGGTACATGGAGAGGGAGGAGGAGGTATAAGAAGAGAAGGAATATGGATTGACATAGGGAGAGAGACTTGACAAGGTGGGAAAAGAGGTGGCGAGAGGGAGGATGAGTTGATGGCTAGAGAAAGAATATGTATGCTCATCAAATGTGGCACGACGACTAAGTAGGAGCTTCTTGGTGGTGGGATTATAACAAAGATAGCCTTTATGACAGGGACTGTGATCAAAGAAGGCACATTGAGTGGATCAAAATTCAAGTTTATGAGAATTATATGGTCGCAGGTGAGGATAACAAGCACATCCAAAAATACGAAGAGAGGAATAATCCGGAGATTGGCCAGTGAATTTTTTGAACGGAGTGGAGCATGCTAACACTTTTGTATGCAGGTGATTAATTAAATAAACAGCATGGCGAAAAGCATGAGGCCAAATAATATTCGGCACAGAACTAGTAGACATTAAGGCTAAACCAGTTTCAATGATGTGGCGATGACAGCGCTGTACAATCCCCATTTGTTGGGGAGTGTAGGAACACGAAAATCGATGTTTGATGTCACAGTTGGAGAAGAGCACACAAAATTGGCAAATTGCAAACTCTCTACATTTATGGGTTTGAACAGATTTAATTTTGGTAGAGAGCTAAAGTTCGACATGATTTTTAAAGGTTAAAAAATATCAAATACTTGGATATTTGTGAGACATTGGAAAAATCCACGAATATCTAGAAAAGTCGTCTACAATTAATAGATAAAATTGGAGACCATCCAGTGAAACAACAGGAGATCGCCCCAAACATCATAGACAACAGTTGTAGAGGAGAAGTAGAACAAGTGGGAGATGCACAAATGGCAACATGTGACTTTTGGCAACGTGGCAGTAATGACAAGGCTGTGAACTTGCAGTGGTTGAAAGGGAGAGACATCCCATGCATAATTACAAGGTCATGGGTGCGGAAGATTGCGAGGAAATGAGGTACAAGAGTTTGTTGAGACTTCATAGGTACAAGAGTTTAGAATGTAGGTGTGGAACTTCATATATCCGTGAAGTTTAGAAGAAGAGACTTGCAGTGATTGTACCTACAAACGTTGGTGCCATAGATGTAGCCAAGGAGTTCATGGGTGCGGAAGATTGCGAGGAAATGAGACTCCAAAGAAGATGGTTTTTGTGATCAAGTTTGAGAGAGATGAGATGGACGATGCGGTTGGAGTTTGCAAAAGGGAGAGGGGGGAAGGGAAGGAGAAGACACAGGAGAGGCTCGATACCATGTAAAAAGATGATGAAAGCTATCTCTTTTCTGATAGCTCACCGATTGCTTTGAATATATAATGATGTAGGTACAAGAGTTTGTTGAGATTTTACAGGACAGATAAATCTTCATAAAAATATAATAAGAAACAAGGGGATAAGATTAAAAAATATAATACACGACTATACAAAAATATTAAGTTGAATCTATTTTAATACCCCTTTAAAAAAGTCTGACGGTTTTCTTTAGCTCTCAATTCATTCCGATAATTTTTTTTCCGATCTGAGAACTTCAGTTTTTTAGGAGCTTGATGCTCAATATAAAATTGAGACAGATAAACATTAAATTTTTAACAAATAAATATAAAATGCGATTAATATGTTCAATAATCATACAACGTTTTATATTGAGATTATTATAAACAGATAAATATTGTAATCGTTAAAAATTCTTTTTCTCAACAAGTTTAGGGATCTGATGTTTATGAATCATTTTAGTGTTGTTTCTAGTATTTAGCCTGAATCAAATTTTGAAGAAAATCGACATCTATATATTGCAAAACCTTGTGGTAAAGTTAATAACTCTGTTTTACAGGTATTGGCAAAAGTTTTTGTTATTACGGTCAGTCATATGAGGTTGAAACGAGAGCTAGGCTGATCTTTTTTGACATGGGGCCTTGTGAATCAAATGTTGGTGTGCTGAGGAAGAGGTCTGGTTCTTGGATTTCACATTCTCATGACCTGCCCAAGCCTCACAGCAAGGAGCGCGTAGGCTTAATGAGTTGGCCAGAAAACTTATACAGAGCTGTACAGAGTGGCCAACAGGCCTGTGGTAGCCAACCCCATGCTTCAAATCTATTCCAACGTACAGTGCAGTTGAGCGTCTATGGGAGCACGGTAATGTCACTTCTTTAAATTTGTTTTTTACCATAAGCATTGATTTTTCCCCCCAATACAAGCATGGCACTAATAATTCTTATACAAGGAAGTCAACTTATCAACGCGTACATTTTTTTTTCCTATGGGCAGATGATTGAGACTCGTGGGCGTGGCCAAAATTATTGGTCTAATTGTCGCTCGAAACCATCCCATAGCCTTTCTTTCCCGATAACACCTTCCAAGATAGTTCGTGGTCGACCTCTTGTGTCTTCTCGATCTGAAGGGAGTTGTATTGCCAAGTTCTCAAGTCCTAGGGAAGCTTTTGGTTCTCGGCCTGAGATTCCTCCTTTGCCGACTAACAGGCGAGCTAAAGTGAACGCTGACGTTTCTAGCGACGAATCAGGCGACGAAATCATTGTTAGGATCGATTCTCCTAGTTGCCTTTCTTTTAGACAGACATCAGGAAACTTGTCCACTTCACAACTACCACAGGCCTAGAACGTCTATCGGTTATTGTTTATTCATAAGGCTACCCAATGTTGTAAAAAATATTTCTTCTAATGGCCATTTTTTATGTTTTAGAACGTCGACTACAAGTGTCTCACTTGATATCCGGTGCTTTTAAATGTCTGCGTTTGATGGTGTGAGTTACGAATTTTCGTCTTATATGATAGAAAATAGTTCACACAGATTTTCACAAAAATCATGCTATACGTACATGCTCCAACTATTATGTTGTTTACTCAACTATCATTGTTGTCTGCTACCTGTAATTTCAGATGCCGTGGCATGGTCAGCCAATTTAAATATATTAAGACTAATAGAATTGATATATTAAGACTAATTTCAGATGCCGTGGGGGGGGGGGTGCTGTCCTCTAGGACAGCCAAGCTTGGCTGTCCTGCATTTTCCAGCGGTTGGATTTCATCCACGGCTGGAATTCTCCCCCCCCTCACCCTCCCTCCCTCCCCTTTCACCCCCACGCTGCGCCCCTCGCTCCGTGCCATGCCCCCCGCCCTTCCCCTGCACCCCCCTCCCTGCCCCACGCCCCTTGGTCTGCCCTGCACCCCCGCCCCGCCCCCACCCTTCCCCCCTCCCTTGCTTTCACCCCCCCACCGCGCCCCTGGCCCCGCCCCACGCCCCTCGCTCCGCCCCGTGCCCGACGCCCCTCCCGTTGCGCCCCACGCCCCTTGCTCTGCCCCGCGCCCCTCCCCCGTGCCACCCGCCCCGCCGCCACCCTTCCCCCCTCCCCTGCTTTCACCCCCCTGCCGCGCCCCTCGCCCCGCCCCATGCCCCTCGCTCCACCCCGCGCCCCATGCCCCTCCCCCGCGCCCCACCCCGCCCCACGCCTTTTGCTCTGCTCCGCACCCCCTCCCCAGCGCCCTCGCCCCGCCCCTCTGTTTTCGGTTCCTCTGTTTCTCCATCAGTGCGGCGCAGCACGGCCGGCGGGAGGCATCGGCTTGGGAGTCACGAGAGTAGGCATTTACAGCACGGCCGGCGGTGGTGTAGGTGACGGCGGCGGTCACGGTGGCAGGGAAAAAGCAGAGGAGAGGGGCGATCGTCGGGGGGTGGAGGGAATTTCATAATAAAAACTTGACTAGTCTCGACTCGAGTCAATATTACAAAATAAATAATAATAATAATAATAATTTTGTAATAAAAACTTAACTCACTCCCAACAAGTGTCAAGTTTTTATTAGGAAATTATTTTTATATTTTTTAAAATTTATTTCGTAATATTAACTCTAGTCGGAAGCAAGTTAATTTTTTATTATGAAATTATTTTATATATTTTTTAAATTTTATTTTATAATATTGACTCGAGTCGGGATGAGTCAAGTTTTTATTATGAAATAAAATTTTAAAAATAAACTAATTCTGTCGATTTTAAAAAATAAATTTATTTCATAATATTGACTCGAGTTGGTAGCGAGTCAAGTTTTTATTATGAAATTATTTTATATATTTTTTAAATTTTATTTCTTAATATTGATTAAATTTGGGAACGAGTTAAGTTTTTATGATAAAATTATTTTATATATATTTTTTAAAATTTATTTCATAATATTGATTAGAGTTTGGAGCGAGTCAAGTTTTTATTACAAAACTACCCATGCCCATTTCCTTTTAGACTCAAGTCAATATTCTGAAATACATCTTGAAAAATATTGAAAAAATATTTAAAAAATAAAGTAATCCATTATAACTTGATTATTTTATTTTATGGTATTTTACTATATTTGTTTTATATTTTTTGGGATATATTTCGTAATATTGACACGAGTCAGGAGTGGTCAAGTTTTTATTACAAAATTGTCATTGATCGGTGGGGGAGAAAACAGGGTTGGTGAAGAAAAATGAAACAATGGCAATTTTGTAATAAAAACTTGACTCGCTCCCGACTAAAGTCAATATTATAAAATATATCCCGAAAAATATAAAAAATATAGTAAAATACCATAAAATAAATTAATCGAGTTCTAATGGTTTATTTTATTTTATGGTATTTTACTTTATTTTTTTCAAATTTTTTGAGATGTATTTCGTAATATTGACTCGAGTCAGGAGAGAGTCGAGAGCGAGTTCTAATGGTTTATTTTTGTCAAATTTTTTAATATGTATTTTATAATATTGATTCGAGTTGAGAGTGACTCAAGTTTTTATTACAAAATTACTTTATTTTTTAATTTATTTTATAATATTGACTCAAGTTGAGAGCGAGTCAAGTTTTGATTATGAAATTATTTTATTTTATTCTTAAAATTTATTTCTTATTATTGACACGATTCGAGAGTGAGTCAAATTTTTATTACGAAATTATTTTATTTTATTTTTTAAAATTTATTTTGTAATATTAACTCAAGTGGAGAGCGAGTCGGGGAAAATGACTCGATTGCAATTTCGTAATAAAAACTTTACTCTCTCTCATTCAAGTTAATATTACGAAATAAATCCCAAAAAATATAAAAAATACAGTAAAATAACATAACAAAAAATAATCTAATTCTAATGCATTATTTTATTTTATGGTATTTTACTCTATTTTTTCATATTTTTTGAGATTTATTTCATGATATTGACATAAGTCGGGCTCGAGTCAAGTTTTTATTTTAAAACTACCCCTCTCGAAAAATATGAAAAAATAGGGTAAATACCATAAAATAAAATAATTCATTAGAATTCGATTATTTTATTTTATTTTAAATTTTTTAATATTTTTTGGGATTTATTTCGTAATATTGACTCGAGTGGGAGCGAGTCAAATTTTTATTACCAAACTACCCCTGCGCATTTCCTCCTCCCTCCCCTGTTTTGCCAATGAC
Organism: Piper betle; assembly: GCA_033002965.1. Lineage (NCBI taxonomy): Eukaryota > Viridiplantae > Streptophyta > Magnoliopsida > Piperales > Piperaceae > Piper > Piper betle. The sequence goes on from JAURVB010004264.1 coordinate 214,079, forward strand.
TTTTTTCCGTCCTTGTACCCCGGCAACCTCGCCGCCCACCGCCTCTTCACCGGACTCCCTCCCCGTGTTTCGCTTCCGCTGTTTCTGCGCCGGCCAGGGTCGGGGCGAGTCCGAAACAGGGGAGTCTGGTGAAACAGAGGGACCAGCAATGTCGGCACTGTGCTCCGCGACTGCCTCCTCACTAGACCCCCTTGCTGACGCCTCCCACCTTCATCCCGCCGTCGCTGGTCGCTGTGTCGCGGGAAGAACGACTCGCCTGTGTCGTGCGCGGCTTGGTCGGAGTAGAGCAAGGCAATGGCACCGGGGGGGGGGTGACGAGGGCCAGCCGGGACGTGGTGGGGGTGTGACGAGGGCCGGGCGGACAAGGCGAGCCGGACGAGGCTGGCCGGACAGTGGGTGGGTGGCGGGGGGGGTGTGGAGTTATTTTCCAGCCGTTGCGATCCAACGGCTGGGATCAAACTGCAGTACAGCCAAGATAGTTGTACTGCAGTATAGGATACCTTTTGCCATATATATATATATATTTGCAGGCACTAAACCTTGGCCCTTTTATTCAAGCAAGTAACCTCAGCCTTTTTGCATATCGAGTCCAAATTCCAATATAATTATATGAGCTCCAAAATATATCACCATATAATCTTATGAACTAAAATAATATACGCAATTATTCTAAAAATAACAATTTTGTCCATTAATTATATTAATATAAGATCAAAGCGATTTTGTTATATATATATCGTAACTAAATCTATCCATGTTCACATACATTAATATAATTAAATGACATAAAAAACTTGATCTAAACATATCTATTTTTAACTGGTCCAACTTTATGAGATAACCAAAATAAAGTAAAACATAAACCAAATATTCTAGTTCACATAAAAAAAATAACAAACAAAACAAACTCCTACTAACGTAGCATATTATCAAATGATACAACATTAAAATGAGCAACGTGCTCATAAAAGACCTTAGATGGTAAACTTTTAGTAAACGGATCCGCAACCATAGAGTTTATCCTAATATGCTCTATAGAGGCTTTACTACTCTAAACTTTTTTTCACAACAAGGAACTTGATCTCTATATGTTTTGACTTAGATGAGCTTCTGTTATTATTTGAATATAATACTACAAACTGATTGTTACAAAATAATTTAAGTGGTCTTTCAATATTATTAACAATGCGAAGTCCTATGACAAAATTTTATAATCATATTTCATGATTGGATGCCTCAAAACAAGCTATGAATTCAGCTGCCATGGTGGAAGAAGCTATGAGTGTTTGCTTAACACTCCTCCAAAAATAACTCCTCCAGCAAGCATGCAAACATAGCCAGAAGTGGATCAACGACTATCTTGACATCTAGCAAAATCGAAATCAAAATACCCAATTATTTCAAGTTGATCTGACTTCCGATATGTAAACACGTAATGTTTTATTCTCTAAAGATACCTCATGACTCTTTTGGTTGTTATCCAATGATCAAATCCCTGATTACTTAAATATCTTCTCAACATTCCAATGATCAAATCCCTGATTACTTAAATATCTTCTCAACATTCCAATAATATACACAAAATCTGGACATGTACATACTTGAACATATAGGTCTTCTATGTCATTTTTAAGGCATTGATCAAGACTAAATTTATCTCCTTTAGAAACAGGGGTATCTTTTAGTTTACAATCTTGCATGTCAAATCTCTTAAGCACTTTTTTTATATAGGTCTTTTTGATAATCCGAGTATATATTGAAAACGATCCCGATGTATTTGAATTCCTAATACAAAAGATATATTTCTAAGATCTTTCATTTCAAATTTCTTTAATAAAAATCTCTTAGTTTAGGGGGAAAAAACCTATATCATTGGTGGCAAGTAATATATCATCAACATATAAAACCAAAAAATGTACTTATTCACACTAAACTTATGGTATATACAATCATCAATCACATTCATCTCAAAACCGAACGAGAAAATAACTTGATGAAATTTGTGATACCATTGACGAGAAGCCTTACTTAAGTCTATAGATAGATTTCTTTAATTTGCAAACCATATTCTTTGAATCTTCGAATACAAAGTTTTTTTGTTGCATCACATAAATTATTTCATCACATTTAGAAACACAGTCTTTATATCCATCTGATATAACTCAAGATCAAAATGTGTCACTAATGTCATACTTATTCTAAATGAGTCCTTCGATGAAATTGAAGAGAAAGTCTTATTATAATCGATGCATTCCTTTTGAGTAAAGCCTTTCGCAATAAGACGAGTCTTATGCCTTTTTACATCACTTTTCAAATCCCTCTTAGTTTTAAATATCTATTTACAATCAATTGGTTTTGCACCTTCAAGCAATGAGACAAGATCTCAAATGTCATTAGCTTTTATGGACATCATCTCTTCGATCATGACATCAATCCACTTTTGAGAATTAGAACTCTTCATGGCTTGATGAAAGTTGATTGGATTATCTTCTATCATTCTAATGTTATCCTTATATTCTTGGAGAAAGATGATATAATCATCTGAAATTGTATTTTTTTTCTCTTGTAGATCTCTTCAATGGCATTTACTCTTGAGGCTGTTGAGTTTGCTCTTCAGGTATAACTTTATGATTGTGACAAGGGAGATTCTCGACATTATCTTGTAATTCTTGTATTGTTTCTTAACAACATCAGGAATGTGATCTTGACTATTGTCAAGAATAATTATGGGAAGAGAAACAGATTCTTCTTCAAAGACAAAGTCTCTAACTTTATTTCCCCCTCAAATATAACATCCTCAAAGAATTGGTCATTTCCCATCTCAAAGAATGACCTTGTTGTGGAATTATTAAACTTATACCCTCTAGACTGTTTAGAGTACCCAATAAAATAGCTGGTAACTGTTCTTGAATCCAATTTCCTTTCATTTGGCCTCTAAGGCCTTTCCTCAATTGGACAACCCTAAATGCGTAAATATTTAATACTCGGCTTTTTTTCAGTCCACAATTCATAAAGGGGTCTTAACTATTGCCTTTGTTGGTATTCTATTAAGAAGATATGCTGCTGTCTTTAGCGCCTCACCCTAGAGTGAATAAAGTAAAGTAGTATGAGTAATTATACTTCTAATTATGTCTTTTAATGTTCGGATTTGTCTCTCAGCAACACTATTCATATTATGAGTACCTGGCATTGTGTATTGTGGGACGATTCTGTACTCTTTTAGGAATTTGGCAAATGGTCATGGACGTTGTACACCTGATCCATTATATCTACCATAATATTCACCACCATAGATAGATCGATATCCTTAATAGTTTTGTCAAGTTGGTTCTCAACTTCAACTTTATATGCCTTAAATACATTCAATGCTTAAGACTTCTCATGAATAAGATAAAGGTAACCATAACGAGAATAATCGTCTATAAACATAATAAAATATTGTTGACCATTCCAAGAAGCCTTAAAAAATGGCCCACAAATGTCCATATGTATTACTTCTAAGACGCTTGAAGATGTATTGACACTTAGTCTCCTTATATTTATTTGTTTTCCCTTAATGCTCTCAAAATAGACTTGAAAATATGATAAATTAAGAAAATCAAGAATTTTATCTGACATAAGTCGTTCAATTCTTTATTTAAAAATATATCTTAAACGTTTGTGCCAGAGTAAAACATAATTCTTATTTGTTAAATTTCTTTTCGTACCACGTAAACTCACATGCAAAGTTTCATTAAAAAATATAATAGTATCAAGTAAATATAGATTATCATAAAAAGACAAGGAACCCATACCCACAATATTTAAATTTAGAAAAAGACTAAACTTATTATTTTTAATTGAACAAGAGTAATCAAATTTGTCCAACATAGAAATAGAAACCAAATTCCATCTAAAAGATGATACTATATCTGTATCTTTCAAATCCAAATAATATTTTTTCTTCAATAATAATCTAAAAGTCCCTATTACTTCATCTACACTGATTTGCCATCACCCATATAGATGAATCTTTCAACATCATTTGGCTTTCGGCAACTTAGGCAACCCTTCATTAGCACACTTATGTGAATAGTAACACCTGAATCTAGCTACCACGTGTGTATTGGCATTGAAATTAAATTAACCTCAGAACAAACAAAATTAAGACATGAACTTTTCTTTGCACGTCAAACGTGATACTTAGTGCATTCTTTCTCCATATGTCTAGGTTTACCACAAAAGAAACAAGAAGACTGATTTTCTTTCTTTTTTGTTGCTTGCGAGAACCATTACCGGCTTCCTTAACCCTCTTTCTTTTATTATTTTTGTCCTGATAGGTACTAGCCAAGTGAGCATTTTCAGCCTATTCTTGCTTCAACCTTTCTTCTTCTTAGACACAATAAGCAATGAGCTCATTAAGAGCTAGTGAACTGGCCTTGAATTGACTAAATTGCGCCAGAGGAGAAATTAAAACTAAATACATGAATAAATCCTCAGATAGCTCTAACTTTAGTGTTTTTAGTTTTGAAGTAATATTTGACTTCTCTAAGATGTACTCTTATATACTTGTTTTGCGTTTAAACTTAATTGAAATCAAGTTCGATAAAAGCATACTTGTTTCAGCCTTATCGTTTTTTATAAAACGTTTTTCAATTTCTTTAAGAAACTCAGTAGCTATAGTAACCTGCTCAGATACATTGCCCCTCGGGTCTCTGGAATCCCACACTTCACAATCATAAGACTCATACGATTTGAACATTCCTACTTCTCAATGTCCCATTTTCCTTAATGGAACTTTTATCCGTAAGAAAAACAAGTTGTTCAATCGTTAACACAAGGTCAAGATCCATGCAACCAAGAATGATCATTATACTTTTTTTCCAATCCTTAAAATTATCTTTAAACATTAGAACAAAATTGATATTGGCAGAAATCATAGAAGGGGATTGACTAACTAAAAATAGAACAAAATAACATGTACATAATAAGATTAATAATTCAAACAATAGTAAATCTCATCAAAAGATATATACTCTTACTACTTTCAAGTATTTATATCCTCATCAAATAGAAATGTTTCTTACATGTTACCTAAAGCCACGAGTAATTTGACCATACAAGACTTGTTAGAAAAGTATATTTTTGTTAACAAGGAATATCTGAGTGTAAAAGAAAGAGTATGTAAACTATATTTAAAGTGCACCTGATAATGTACCAAAAGTAACGTAGATATGAATTGTACAGTATAAATATATTGAGGGATAACTAGACTCTATAATAGTCTAAGGCATGTCGAGTACACTAGCCGCTATATAAACCTAATAGATTCATAGTTTGGCTTTGTCTTATCCATGCCCTCGACGACCACCCGAGTTATTTCAGGTATGAACATACTCAAAGTTATCATGTGCGAGTAGGAGTTATGGTACTTAGACGTACGCCCATGATAAACTATTAATTTGCCCATCACGTACAAGAGAGATGTTAGAAGTTTCTAGTTATTGACTAAAGGTTACACTTTTCCTAAAACTAACAACCTTCTAATGAAAAATTATTAGCCAAAAAGCGATACTTCTTCAGTTTCTATAAATATGTGTGCCTAGTAAGAATGAAATATGGTTTCAGATTGTTCGAACAAGAATAACTCTAACTATTTGGTTTAACCTGTGGAATTAGATAATTTCCATCACATGATTTTGTCTAGACTTAGAGGTTTATTTTCTGCTATGTATACAAGGTCAGTAATTTTATATTGCTTCATTATTTCTGATTATATAAGTTTAACCTTCATGGAGATTAACATACATGGTCTTCCCTCAACTCATATGTTCTTGATGAAACAGGGTATTTGGCCATTCACTGGCAAGGGCAATTTGATTAAATCCTTACATTGGGATGATTACACAGCAAACGATGGCGAATTTCTTGATCCAAGAAAGTGAAACAAGCTTCGGCGGACGTTTTAAGCGTTGGTCCAACCTTAAGACTTTGTAGCTAGCAAGGGACATTTACGTGATCCATAAGTCATGATTATGTTTAATTTCCCGGACTTGCCGAAATCCAATACGCCCCGCAAGATATAGTCTGTACTGAACTCTTTACACACTAACTAACCAAGTAGTTTCCTCATGACCAGCTAAATACAGGAAGATCGGAGACACTGCCCAATGGACTTAGTACGACGGCCCATTTCCAAGGTGTTGACGCGTGCCTTAAACCCAAGCCCATTTCGCTAATAATATTATATATAAATAATCATAAGATCTTAGAATTAAAATCGGTGTACACCTAATGAAAAAGTAGATATTAACATTTATTACCGATTGAAAATTTTAAAATTGTTATTAATGATATTTAATAATTAATAGGCACTTATTTACGTATATCTGATTGGGTCTTGCACTGAAAATAACTCTCTTAATCACTATAACCCCTAATACATAAAAAAATTTGTTGGGGAGCTAGTTGCCAAGATGAGGGAAGAAAAGTAAAAAAGAAAGAAAATGGGGTAAATGACAGCCGTATTGTTTTTATTTCACAAGAAGAAAAAGTTACTCATACTTTTTCCTGGTGATCTCTTTATTTTCAAATCATGTTCTTGTACGTGTGATCTGATCAGACATTTAGGCTAGTGTTCAATTGCATGATAAGGAATTGTTTGGCTTTTGAACCTTGCGGTGATAACGGAGATGTCAGCACTTCAAACAAAAACAAAGAATTAATTGCTCACTTAAGTCAGTAATTAATGATGGGAAATCCTCTTTCTTGATATCAAAGCATCCGTCATGGTCAATCTTTGCCTCTTTTCAGATTTTTTATTGTGGCTGCTGTCTTCTTAGTTCTTACAAGACTCTGTACATGTATGTATTGAAGTTTGCAAACTTTTCTCCTTACAAATTATCACGGCCTTGAGAGAGAAAAAGGAAAAACAAGTCACTTTATGTTAAGTGGTAAGTTTATTTTTGTTTTTCTCTTTTCCCACGTGAGAAAGTGGGGAAATTATTATCTGCAAGACTTAAGCCCACAAAAACAATTTCCACTACTTGCCTTCGTATTGTTTCTTAGGGTAGGTAAAACCCTAAAATTTTGGCAACATGTTAGAAAAAAATTGGTAACATTACCATCATTTCCCATCAAGCTGATGTCTCCAACCCCTAGAAGCTAGAAGAGATCGATCCGTTGGCTTCGAATGATGTGAGGTCATAAACAATGGGAAATCAGAGATGGGAAACGATCTTTGCGTTCATTAATCAATATGAAATGGTATTAATAAAGACCGAACTCGGAAACCTGGCCCGATATAATTGAACCTAAATACAGGATATTTTTGGTTTACATAGACTCGTTGGCAACATTAAAAGGAGTGCAACTCCACGTATATATATGGATTGTCCTAATGACCCTCTAGTGAATCCAACATACAAGAATTGTTTTTGGCTTTTAATATATATTCAGTGGTGGAAAAACGGTTATTTGTCTCTGTCACGGGTGTTTATCATAAATTCATGGTTTTGCCATAGGAAAATACAATCCCTATCCAATTTTTGTCATAATTTTTGCTATTGAGAATATAATCTCATATAAAAAATAAATATGAGATGCAACCTTAATAAATACTAATAGTTAATAGTTAAGCTATGCGAGTGGCTAGTCATCAACTCATGGGCTCACTCACCCTAATTGTGTCAAAGTAAAAAACTCAAATACTCACTTTGTCGAGTCAAATTAAATGTTAAAATAATAATAAAAAAGATATATAAGTATGTTTAACTACTTAGTAAGTACTTAACTGATTTTTAAGGGCAATTGAGTATTGAGAATATAGACTCATATTTAAAATAGATATGAGTTATGATATTGATAAATATTGAGTTGAGCTGCCCAAGTGATTGACTAATTATTTTGGATAAGGCTGAGTATGAATTATGACATTGATAAATGCTAAGAGTTGAACTACCTAAGTGACTAGCTAATCTTTTAAAATAAAGTTTATATTTTTTAATTTGTCATAAGTTGCATGTGGCAAAACTTGTGTCAAATATTATAAAAATCATTTGACACGGAAGCTGTCAAAATTGCGGTGGCATATAGTTGTTTTTCATTAGTGAATATGTCCAAGTTAACGATTTTTGGTCGATCTTATCATAGTTATTACCTAAAAATATGGAGCCGTTGAGTAGTTTCCAACTAGAATAACTGTTCGGTGATTGGGTTTTATACTGATCTTGTTAGTTATAAGGTCTATAACAATTTGATTAATATGGGCCATTCGACCTTAATTTACAACAACAATTCCAAGTTCTTGTTAGCTGGCAAAGAAATCTTTTATGATCAATTTGCTTAATTCGTATCTTAAAAACATGACCAGACCAATTAGACGTACAAATAAATTAATCCTTGTTCAGGGTTTCTCCGGTATAAAATTAACCACTTCAAATGGGTTCATACATTTAATGACATTCCACAGAGGCAAATTTATATGTCAGCTCACAGGGAAATATTGAGGTGGTCGGCCAATTGATGAGTAGTGCTGATTATAAGCAGGTGATACAGTATTAGAGGATGATGAGAGACAGCGTCAGATCGGTGAGTAGATCATCCATTCAAGAGGGGAGAATGGTAGCTTGTCAGTCGGTGGACTAACGTCTGTATCTCTTACCTAATGCAGCACTGCCGAAAATCCGTTATTTTGATGGGAGGGGGGCAACTTTTCTTCCCCCGTTTGCACGTTTCCACTCTCACATCAACTACACAAGAAATTAGTTAGGTTAATATTAGTCGTCTGATCATCTCATGGTTTTCTGAGACGTTGTGGAGTATTCGAGAAACAAATAAAATGCGTATTGCTGGCCTATAAAACAAAAGAAATTATAATCACTAGTGGTGGGAAGAGCCAAAAAAAAAAATCAATGGATGGTAGCGAGTACTACGTTGTTAGGTACGGGGCAGGTCTAATGAAACAACGAGTCCATGCCTAAAAACAATACTTATAAATTCACTTTCAACGGTTCAAACTTTAGCATCCTGGCCGTTTTCCGGTTGAGAAGTTGAAGATGACTTCTGCATGCAGAAACCTTTGTAATATACGAGATGATGATATCATAAACAAGGAAACTAATTTAGATTTTTTAATGCTAAGATGTCGTATAAACATAAAATGGTTCAAATTGATGTGTGGACATATAAATAAGGTACTTCTGCAACGTGCCAGATAAAGAAATTTAAGGTGATCTGACATTAAAACATATATATATTCTATGCTTGATTAGTCTTCATGGCTGGTTGAGCAGCTCTAGAGGTTTAACTCTTATAACAAATCAAACTAAATATCAAATTCTTCTTGGTGACAAGTTTTAGTAATTAGATTAACACACTAAAATTTCTGAATGTGTCATTTCTAGAAATATTAGACCAGAGGAATTCAAAGAAAAAAATGGTTGGAAGATTATTTGGTATTTTATTCACGGAGGTGAAAGTGAAGGATTTAATTTTCTTTAAGACACAAATTATAGTAGATCAGTAGAAGGATGGCATTACTCCATTGTCCCATACGAGCCATATTATTCCAGATACCAATTAGAAATATGACAATTAGATAAATTAATAGAATTACCTGCAATGTACTTGTTATTTTTAGTACATAACTAAGCAACCAGTTTAATCTTTACCGGTAATGGATGGACTCTATTTGCGTGTATGTGAAGCAAATCCTGCAAACTAATGCAACAAGAAAAGGTTGGCCAACCGTTATAAACAGACTCTTGGTAGTTCGGAACGTAGGGTTTCTTCACCACTCCGATACACCGGTATGAAATTATAGATGCCCCAACATCTCATACATATTGCGAAGCAATTGATGTACATTAATTTCTATAATAGCTACAGAGAAGATATTTTCAGGTTGTTCTAATTTACCTTCTTAAGACGTGATAATCACGCAGGGCGCTATGTTATATTTTCACGGATTATTACGAGGATTTATTACTTTTTCATCAGTGTTGAATAATATTTTCACTCTTTCAAGGGGCGATGTGATATTCATTAATGTAACTTATAATTTATATTTACAATACAAGAAGATTCGTGTGTGTATGTATACTAATTTTAATAAGATTGACCATTTAAAATTAATTTTTATGTCCTTTGCATTTCTTTCATGCTAACCAAACAAAGCTTAAGGAGAAAATTCACTATAATTTACAATTCTGCCATGAATTCTTAATTTGATTTATGGGTTTACCTTTTTGAATTAAAAAGAATTAATAGTAGTATTAAAAATTTAAGTTTAAGGAGATTTACTCTTTTCTAATTCAAAGTAAATAAAAGTACTGTTAACATTAATATATAGTATTGAAAAATCTAATTCAAATTAATTGGATAATATTTTAAATTAAATAAAATCGCACTTCCAATTCACAAAGTAATAATGGAAGATATTTATATTAATAATGATGTTTGCAATGATCAATCATTTATAATCATGTTTTGGTATGCACAGCGCAGGTGAGAGACTACTTACATATAATATAAATGATGTTGCAAATCCTAAATTTTTAATTCCCAAATTAACCAACATTAACTTATAGTTATAAAATTACATTTTATCTCCAATTCTTCGTGTCAACTCCACTCATTAGATTTTTAGATTCAAAGTTGTTGTTTTTGTTATATTGGAATCCTTGAGAAAAAAATTTTTATTTTCGAAATTACCAGTAAGTGAGAAAATCTATATGAAGTGCCTTAAATACCATTCACATAAATAAAACTGTCTGGTTGATTAAAAAAAATTTAATAAAATTAATCTGTCTGATCCAACCGCGGGCCAAAGGCAGCCAAATAAGGTCGGCCCGGCAGGGCGATCATGACCGGATCTGACCGTCACTAGGCATTCTAGCAATCCCAGCAGCAGTGGTTGAATTAGACTGACGGCCCAGAGGAGTTAGATATTGGCTTCCTGCAGCCAGAACCGGCCGGAGCTTGTTAGTGGCACTACACCCATCTTTTTCTCTAAAAGAAACGAAATTATTCCGAGTTGAGTTTATTAAATAAATGGTCGAATCAGCTTAGCTTTATTTATTTTAACTCGGATCAGCTACCTACGAGGCACTACGGTCATTAATATTGAGAACTTTTCTACTTTCAATAATTATGCATAAATTTGCCTTTAGAGGCAATTTTAAAAAGCAAAATACTTTTTTCTGGTAAAAAAATCTATCTTTTTTCTATTTGTAATGCTAAATTCAAACAAAACAAATTAATGACTATGAATAGGATTGGAGTGAATTCTTAATCGTTTTCTTAGTCGAGTCACAGTCTTATTATTTGGAACTATATATGCCAACATGACAAGGATAAAAAACTAACGAAGCAAATTTCTATCCGGGTTTGAATTATGAGGCCATGGATTAACATTCGGCATGCCATTGCATATCCAAGGCAGCACCTAGGCGCTAGAGGTAATCCGTGACTGATTAATTTAATGTGACATCAAGAGTTAAAGATCAAATCTTTCTTTCAAATTCGCGTTTAGTTTCCACGTGCAGAACTTTTCAACTTCCAAACGGCCAACTGCTTGGAAGTAGGTTCATACAACCCAACAACCATCTCCATCTCTTTTATCCTTCTTCTCCATCGATCTTCTTTCAATTCACGTTGTGGGCCACAACATGAACGAGTGCTCTAGCTAGCAGCTTAAAGCTAGCCATGATCTGGCTTGGGTCAGACCGGCATTTCAGGATAGCTTGCTACATATTGTGACTTGTGTAAAATGCATACTTTGGGGAGGACGAAATGAAGCTACGTGGCTTTTCTGTCGAAGAAAACGAAAGGGTCGGAATGTTTTTTAAAAGATAAAACCAAGTGACAAGAGGGTGGGTCGATAAGTAGACGTCGTAGGTTGGAAAACACAGGAGAAGGATGTTGAAAGCAGAGCGGAATTTACCTCGCCAAGCAACAATATTCCATCTCTCTCCGTCAACCTTTTCTTTGCTATTAGTTTAGATCTTCTTCTACTTCTCCGTTTTAGGATTCTTTATAAATTATGTGAGCGGTTGGTTTGTCTAGATGTTGTATCAGTCGCTGGTGATCAAGCTCGCTCCTCTAACGGAATCCTCCTAATTATATATGTTCCCAACCCTTTTGGCTTGTCCTCCTTGCCTTCTTTCTCCTAATCTTCCGAGCTTGTGAGTCCAATTATCTAACTAATTAACGTATAGGTTATTATATCTTGGGGTGTCTTCCGATTGGTTATTGTTTTCCTGTGTGTTCATTTCAATTTGATAATCAATCTCGAGTCCCAGCAAGAAATACATTTTTCCTGCTTACTGGTTGGTTTTATTGTCTTGTTTTTGTTGCTGGGTGCAACATGTGTAGTAGAGGCCACTGGAGACCATCTGAAGATCAAAACCTAAGGGAACTGGTTGAGAGATATGGGCCTCACAACTGGAACGCCATCGCTGAGAAGCTCCAAGGAAGATCAGGTGCAACTGCAAGGCAAAGTTCTCAAATATTTATTGAAAGTGCAGGAAATCAAATCTTTGATATCGAAAATATATATGTATATATAAGACAGGATATGAGGATCAAGTTTAATCACCTTTTTTTGTAAAAATATTTTTTGTTGCAACTGTTTTGATGGTTGATTGTTCTAACATTATCAGATGGTCCATAAAAATGGGTGCAGGTAAAAGTTGTAGATTGAGATGGTTCAATCAGTTGGATCCTAGAATCAACAGGAACCCATTTTCAGAAGAGGAAGAAGAAAGACTTCTCACTTCACATCGAATCCATGGAAACAGATGGTCACTTATAGCGCGCTTGTTCCCGGGGCGGACTGATAATGCAGTGAAGAACCACTGGCATGTGATTATGGCTAGAAAATGCCGCGAGCAATCCAAGTTCCTTGCAAAGATGGCAGCTCCAGCTCCATCGATCAATAGTAAAGACAGGAGGCTCGTTTATAGCAACATCACAAACCCTGACACAGTCGATCAATCAATGAGTACTTTGAGTACCATGGTGGAAAATTACAATAGATCAAGAATAGAGGGCGAGACCCTGCACAGTTATCACTTCAATTTCAAGGAGTTGCACCCTGCTTGCTTTGATAATAACTGCCATAGCTTAACTCAAGGTACAGACTTTTGTATTCTCATGTTAGATTAACTTTGTGTGTGGCTGTTTTTCGGATTTTCATGCGCCAGTTGATAGGAAGGGCTTTGCTGTACAGCGTAAAATTTCCCCAAGCTTCGTTTCTAGAGATGTAGTGATTTTATGTCGTCGACTTAGTTGAGAAAGCAATCGATTTATAAGTTGTAACAACATAAAATCGATGTGGCCGATCAAAGCCATAACCTAACAGAGATAAAAGGTGCGATAACTATTAGTATTTAGTACAGTATCATCTATTATTTGAAAAAGATCGTCCAGCAACTTTTATGCTAATAATACCATAACATCTAGCTAGCTAAAAACTAATTGCCTTTTTCTTTTACAAGGTAAAACTTATATCACACCCCCACATATATAAGTTGGAAAATTAGAAGTTAGTGATCATCGAGGCGGCATGTCTCAACTCCCAATGGCCAAGTATTTATGCCATATTGATCCGAGCAAGGGAACGCTAATTTAACTTGGTTGGCTGGCAAAGGGCGAGTACGAACCTTGTTTATATGAGTACCTTTATGTATGTAAGTTCTCAAACAACTGCTTTTCGTTGCAGACGGAGAAACAACCTTAGAGTTCTATGATTTTCTATGCGTAAATAAGAAATTAGAGAAAGATGAAAGCTTGAACCAGAAGGGAGGCAGAAAGGATGACGGGCCAATCCGGGGTTCCATTGTTGACTTCTTAGCTGTCGGATCAGATGCTCCCTAATGACTAATGTTACAGATGCCGATCACTTGGCTAAGCATAGAGAATGTTTACAGGTCAAGCAAACATCAAGCCCTAGCTTTATAGAGTCCGAATACTGTAATTGTAATTATTGTATCATGTACGTACTTACTGATCAATGAAGTTACACAGTTATACGTACATATTACGGACTGGTTCTGCATGTACTCCTTTGACGGGCCATAATATTAATTCATGCATACGTGAATGATAATGGGTGATAAAGAAATTTTTTTAAAAAAGACAATTTACTTCCTGTTCAGAAAAACCTAATTTAAGTCTTGAAAAATGATTGTGTTTGTGTGATTTATGTATGTAGGAGTGGCGGAATGTTTTTTAATTACGTGTAAGTTAAATGAACTGGACAATGAAAAAATGTCTGCATGTATATGGAGTTTTTTGACGATCATGATGATGATCTTACATGCGCAAACCAGGCCAATTTTTTCAAGGACATCATCACAAAAATTAGTTTTCCTCCAGGATCACATGAGTACGATCTAGGTTTAAAAAAACTTTATTAAAATATTGGAATTGCAATACTGATATATCGTAGATAAAAATCACCCAAATAAAAGTGATCCTTTAGCAATATATTTTCTTACACATGGGAAAAAATATTAGAACAAAATTAAAACCTACTTACCTCAAAATCAAGAGACAGAATTGGGATTTTCTCTCTCGATCATGCATGATTTATGGCAAAACTCAGCAAAGGTTTTTTTATCTATGCTCATTTTGATGAGGTACAAAAGGTAATTTTTTAGTAACTTATATATACAATTATAACATAGATTTATATTATTATTGTTATTATTATTATTATTAGCACGCACACATACCCACTTTAAAAACTACCATTTGCTCAAATCCGAAAGCCAAAACTATCGCACCAAACGAGGCGAGACTTAATTTTGTTGTCATTGTTGGTAATATATCTATATCTATCCCAGCCGTCTATTGGCGTGATTTCTGGGTCAAGGCACCCGTCAAGGCGTGGACACGTCCAAGGCAAGTATAGAGATCATCATGTAGACCAAGTCTTACATTAATCAAATAATATCTCTAGTTAAATTCCTTATATCTTATAATTGAATAGAGATACTAATGAAAAATATTTATCAAATAATCAATTAAAAACGTGAGAGGGAAGATGGGTTGTGAATAAAGGTTTTGTCGTCCTGATTAAATCTTTGAGTCTTTGACGACCCATGGCATCAATAGGCTTGCTCTAATAGACAAAGTTTTTATCTTGTTTATATTTTATTTATATTTTATATATCATATGATTATTTTTCTTCAAATACGCACAAGATGAACTTGTGCCTGCATGCAGAACTTCAATTTGGCTCGCTCAATGAATTACTTTGTTTATTATCTGTTAATATATAATTGTTACCATGCGTTAAATGTAATTATTAATCTGGCAATTACTGCTATGTATGAAAAGACCATCATATGCAAGCCCACCTTAAAATCTTACTGCAGCAGGGTGCTTAGAAATATAAATTCCGCCGAAAAAAGATATGAAACAAGTTCACAAAATTACATACAATCTTAGGAACTATGCCACGTTATTATCTGTACTAATCATCAATCTTAAGAACTATATACATCTGTTTTCCTTAATCAATCTTGCACCTCCTTCCTTGGATCATCTCTCACCCATTTCTCCGATTGCCCTTTTCTTTCCATTTTATTGTCACTGTTGGCAATATATCTATAACTTTATTAGTACATATGTAATACTATCCCAGCGTTGTTTATATACATGTTGGAGTAGAGATCACTTCACCCCCATAATCATCAAAAAAGTATCACTTGCATCCCTTAATTTCTAAAATATTAGATTTTTATGACATAGTCGTACTTGGTTTGGTCATCTCATTGTTGAAGTACGTATGATGACATGATAAAATTATTGACCATGTCCATAATAGGAATTTTTTTTACAATTAAGACGAATATCTTACAATTGAAGTTGATGTTTTTTTATTGATAATGTAGCGTTATTTTATAATATTTAAATACAGCTCTTTACCATTTAAACTTCATAAAAGAAATCTTTATAATTTATAATAATATTTTACAATTAAAATTATTGGGTGTTTTTTATATTAATATTGTGGCTTGAGTGTACCACATCACATTTAAATAGTAAGATCACCACATAGACCAAGTACAGCCATGTCATACAAATTTAACAACTTATTAGGAGAGCCTAAAGGGTGTAATTGATTATTTTTTTGAAAAACAAGGGGTGTTTGATTATGAGTATTGGATATTTCTAATTTATTTTCTATACCGTTTTTACGGGCATTGGCAAATGACATTAATTCATCAGGGCCATATGCCAAATCCAATATTCAATTATTTTCATATACGCTTAAGTAGGCGACCGGCACTTGAAAAAATATCCACGGTGTGTGTTGTAAAACCCATCATCCGAATCATAATTTTATACTCTTAAATCGGTTGGTTCAATTATCTTTTTCATTTGAATTAATTTTTGAGTCAAGGTCGATTATGTATTATCAGCTATGAAGATCGTATATACCTAAATATATAATGATCATGCCATTATGAGTTATCATACGAGAATATACATAATTGTTTTTATTATTATTATTTTATTTATAGTAGACAATAAATTAAATTTAGGTTTTTTATTGTGTTAAGACATGTTAATTATTATTTTGGGTGAATTAATAAGTTTAGAGTATGTTATTTAAATTAAGAATCGATTATTTTATTTTATAATATTTTATTTAATATTTTTAAAATTTATTTATTATTATTGACGTAAATAAAAAATAAATTAAAATTTAATTACATAACTACCCCGTGTGTCTTTTTTTTTCATCCTGTTTTCTCCCCACAGACCGGCGCCTCCTCCCCTCTGTTTTCAAAAGACCACCGCCGCCGACAACGACCCGTCGCCGCCGCAGCATCGCCAAGGGGCGGCAGCGATGCTGCCCAACCTCCCTTTCCCTCCTTTCCCTCCTTCTTTCTCCCCACTCTGTTAGCCGCTGCCTTGCTCTGTTTCGTGGAGCGCCGCCGGCCTCGCCACCACCGGTAGCGCCTCGCCGTCATTGTCTCCGGCGACCCACTCATCGTTGTCAACGTCGTCCGACCCCATGCCACTGCTGGGGATGACGAAAGCCACCGCCTTGGTTGGTTCACCGAAAGCTCTTCCATTGCATGTCGCTCGGCCGCCGCCGGCGACCCGTTGTCGGCACCAGCTAGACACTCCCGGTCGAGGTCTCCCCGCCCCCATCTCCTCCGACCCGAGGTCGCACCTAGCCGCCTTCCCGGAGCCTTCCTACTCCCTGCGAGAGTAACACAGCTGTCGCCGCCTGAGCGCCGAAATAGCTGCCCCGCCAGCCCTTTTCTCAGTCACGCCAGCTTGGTCCCGCCGCCCTCTACCCCATTGTATTGACGGCCGGCATGTGTCTTCCCTTCCTGGTGTGTTCGGTCGCCGGCAGCATTGATTCGCGGCCGGCTGAGTTTTTATTGCTGGACGGCAGTCGCCGGCCTCTGTCAAAATCCGTGCACATCCACGATTTCAGTTCAAATCATCGCCGCCATTGTCGAGCCCTAGCCGGGCCGTGGCCAAGGCATGTGTTAAAAATTGGTATTGTGATTATTTTTGTGACAAGATTGTACAATTAAATATGAATTGATAATACGAGAATGATGAATTTGTTGTTGACGACCGATATAGGGTAAGAGTAAAATACAATGACAAAGGGTATGAGTGGGATATGCACAGTTTGCAATTAGCTGATAAATTGTTATATGACTTTGATATAAATTATTGTTGATATTAAATTTAATTAGTGTTATGTGATCGTCGTGAAATGATATAGTTGAAATATTTATTTAAATGTCCCGGGTATAATTATGATTTAGTGGATTGTGAGGTTGGATAATAATGGATTGAGTTAGGCAATGCTAGTGTTGTATTTATAATGATAATAAATAACCTAGTTGGATATGTAGATGTGGTGTGGAATTTGTGTATCTTTGATTGTGTGGATGTTTGAATTATATAACGGGGTGCAAACTAATTATCATGGTTAGAATGAGTATCTTATTGGTCGTAGATTAATTTGTGATAATAAGATATAATGAAAGTGAATGTGAGGGATGAATATTATTAGATGAATTTAATGGTCGTTGTTAATCGTGAATGAATTGATTCAAGGGAAATGTTGATCAAAATAGCATAACATGAGTATTCTTTAGTGGATTACTATGTTTAACATTCATTGATCAATGTAGGTAGCTATAGTTGTTCATGTTTTGATAATAGCTCATGTATCTATTTAGACATCTTGATGTGTCACATTTGATTTCTAATATGTCATGATTGAGATCATATGTATTTTATTCATTGTATTCATGCATCATATTGATAGAATAAACGTTAGTATTTAGTTTTGATTCGTAGGTACATAGTAGGAGTTCGCCGCTTAAGCATGTGGATTCGTTTGAAGCTTTTATAAGGTCTGTTGAGGACTCAATTTGTCACTCTATTCTGTGTGATTTAATTTATTATTTACAGGATAAGTTAAGTGGTATTTTATTAGATCCCACTTAACTTGAGCCATTTAGTTGAATAATTTTCTGGATTAATAACTCTCGAGGATAAGATCCCTCGAGTCTAATTTCGAAAATAAGATTTACCACAAGTTGCCTTCGGGCCTATGATATTAAATTCCTTCTCAGGCTTATATATAATTTTATCGAGTTTTCAATGAGACGAGAGATGGTGAAACTGACTCGTACATACCATGAGCAGGTACACGTGTCAGTCACAGCAAGTTCTAGATTAGTGATCGAGTTGTTCTATTCTCGAGGGATCATGACAACTTTGTGTTTTGAGTTCCTTACACCTGAAGAAACGTAGAGGTTTATGGGTATTATTTAGTACAGTACACGTATGGACATATTGTTCAAAGGGTATTGAAAGTAATTGCTTGAGAGTACTAGGCCTTTGTGCTCAAGGCTAGGAGATATATAGAGGACAAGAGAGGATTTAAGATATACTAGTAGTCTCAAGGGATCAAAAAAATAAGAAAATGTCAAAAGAGGCATCAGCAGACCACTTACTTTAAGATGATATCAGGTCTGTAGCCCTATGGCTCCTTAATAGATGATATCGGGTCTGCAGTCCTTCAGAGAGTTCAACAAAAGATACAAAAATATTTTTCTTCACATGAGAGTTAGCTCTTATGGTCAGTTTGATATAGTTATATTTTTGGACCACTGACACTCGTTATTGACGTATTTTTATTATATATGTAGGTGATGATCGGGAAATGATATATTAACCTGGACGTCTCTTGTAAATACACACATTAATGTTAGAATGTTTTTTTATTTTTACTGATGATACAATGTTATGATAAAAAAGTGGTGATAGTAAGATTTGGGGTGTTTATGAAGATTTTGATGATGTGATGTGACATCTGATTTAGTAAATATATTTAAATATTGAATATGCACAATAGGAGCGTCAAAACCCAATTTTGAAATTTAAATGTGAATGAGAAAGAACAGGTGAGTCAAAACCCAATTCAAACATGTAAATGAAATGTAAATTAATACTTGAGTCTTGTATTATTGAATGGAAATGGTTGTGTATAGAATAATTTTTTAATGTTGTTATATATATATATATATACACACACACATTGTTTGATAAAGTGACCTATTATTGCACTTTTAATAGACATTCTATCTGTTTCATTTTAAAAATTTTAACGATTTTATTATGATTGTTTTGAGTGTGAACTATTATCGTGTCATTCATATCGTATCATATTAGGATTTCTTGTATCTCATGCATGTATAATAATATTTATTTTTTATCTTTAAATGTCAATGGTAGATCCATTTGGGTTAGATTCTTGTTGACCGACTTAATTGAGTGACCTGTCATATTTTGGTTCGGTTTGCGAGTGAGCCGAATTTAAGTTGTTATATGTATAATAAAATTAATATTATGTTCATTGTTTTTCAGATCACACATGTGCAAAGCGAGTCAAAGAACTCATCATTTTTACTTTGGAAGATTAAGTGAAAAAGTGTGGAAGTGGCCACCGAAAAGGGCCAAAAGCCAATAACTATCTAATTTAAATCACTTGACTGAGTGGCAACTACAGATCCAAGATCCTGGTTGAAACTTGAAAGTAATAACCACCATGATGACCAGAGACAAATGTTCTTACTTGCACATAGCAATATTAAATTTTGAGATTAATAGTGATGAACAACCAGCTTATTACAGTAAGCTAGCTCATAGCAATATTTGTCTATATACAAATTATTTCAGCATTTTCTCGATTGTGTGGTTCTACTTCAACTATGTCATAAATAAACGGTGAGCTGAACAGAACTACTTCAACTATGTCATATATAGTGGCCTAATGCTTGCCCATTTTCCGTCGGAGAGGAAGTAAATTATTTCGAAATTGGATGCGGCATTGTTTGTGGGCCTCCTCTATGTCTCACTAGTCCACTTCGTTCTTATCTGTGGCATTTCCATGGTTAGGCAATTGGGTGCTAATTTTATTTATTTTAGAGACGTTTACTTATAGAAGGGAGTAAATATCGTTTATTATAATTTAAAGGGAAAAATATAATTTATTATTTGTGGGAGGGAAAGAAAATATCTAAGGTCTAAAATATCCTTAAAAAAATATTTTACTGTATGGATGGATTTAGCTCACTCAAGAAATATAGTGGGTTGAGTTTGGGTTGAAAATGATTTAATATATAATTAGGAGTTATTGAAGGAAAAGATTTCTTTTACAAACAAGTCCTACATGAGATGAACATGAAGGGTTTTTTTCCGTTGTCACTATTGCCGCCTCTACTTCTACTGGTGAGTTGCCACAACCCTCACAACCATTCCTCCCTCATTTCTCATGATTATTATCCCCCTTCGCTATCCTCTCCCCCCAACCCCCTTTATTCCCTCTCTCCCTTTCCACAAGCAATAGCCAATATCTAACCCGTCATCCCCGTTACCCTTTCCATTTCCTCACTTCACATTATTAATGTTGACATTTAACACAACTCCCTTCCCCCTCTCCCCCTTCCCTTTTCTCCTCACTCTTCCCCTTTCATGCAAGTCATCACCCAAATCCAATCATTACAGTAAGTAAAGTATTGAGTTTTATATTGAGTCTTGATAATTAATTAAAGTTGATTTTTATTTTTATTTTTTTGTTTAATCTATTTTGTTGGTATCAGTATTATTGTTCTATTTATTACTTAAAAATATAATTATCATTGATATCACTCACTTATGTATTTGTGCTATATTAATTAAAAGTTATTCTGCATCAATGATATTTGCTTCTCATGTGTTGTATAATTATTTTTTGTAAAATAATCGTGTGTTACCTAGAATTATTAATGACAAGTGTTTTTTATATTTTTTGCAATTTTCTATATTTTTGAACCTGTTATTTTTTAATTAGAATACATGAGAACATATTTTACTCTAAGTTTATATATTATAATCGTCACTATGAATTGAAAAGATATTTACATATAAGAGGGAGCTAATAACACTTATCATGGAGAAATTTCATATATGCGTGGGAAGGAGAGAGTGTACTTTTTACCTAATACCCACTTTTATAATAGAGATCATTAGCCACTGCAATGGGACAATATTGGGTGTCTCCCTTTATCGTTGTCGGTGGGGGGTGGGAGTATAAATATGGACAACAAAATAATTCAAAGTTATTTGAACAAATCTATTTTTTAGTCTTGTAATTGGTGAATGAATCAACGCATATATGATGCCACGTCCAGTGGTACATAATTCACCTAGCTTTTCACTTAATGGCTGAACTAGAGCTATTGTATAGGATGATAAAAGCATACAAAGGTTAGTATTATTTTTCTTTTCACAAAAATAGACTTGGGTGGGTTGTGTGATGACCGTTGTATTGACTTAATTTTTGCATACTAGGTACTACCTCGCAAGATGTCCCTAGCTACTCCTACGGTTGATGTGGATGATGATGTCATACAGGTGTGCATCCGATCACATGGTAGGGGTGAAGATGGAGGGAGAAGATTAGCCAATGTGAACAAAATATAGTTAAAAAGCCAAAAGGAAGAAAGGACGAAGGGGGAACTCATTCCCAGAAATGGTGAAGGCTTATGTATCTTGTGAGGCAAGGTACTAATAATCACTAACCATTGATGAACAAAATATAGTTAAAAAGACAAAAGGAAGAAAGGACAAAGGGGGGAACTCATTCCTAGAAACGGTGAAGGCTTATATATCTTGTGAAGCAAGGTACTAATAATCACTAACCATTGATGAAGTTGTGTTACATTATTAAAAGTCATTAATGACATACTGTAAAACCCACGATTCGAGTCAGGGTTTTATATTCAGAACCGGTCGGGTCGACCGTTATTTTTCGAGTTGAGTCAGTTTCAGGACACGTGTACCAAGCCGACGCCGGTCGCGTGTATGAGCTATGAGGGTCATGCGTACCCAAATATATGATGATAACGTCATGAATACAGCAGAACAGAATGAGTTATCAGATATATGAGAGTATGCCAGTCATTTTTTTATTTTTATTTTTATATATAGTGGATCGTAGAATTAGTATTAGGCCGTTTACCGCGTTAGGACGCGTTCGGGCAGTTTGGGTGGGTTGATAGTTCTAGAGCATGTCATTATAATTTTTTTGGTGTTGTTTGATTTTACGGGATTTTTCCCGATTTTTATGAAATTTTTTAGGATTTAATACGAGTTAGTTATGATACTTGACTCGAGCCGGAGACGAGTCAAGTATTATTTACGAGTTTGCCACCCATTTTCACCCCGAATTTTTCTTCCCCCGCGCCCAAACCCTCGCCGCGCCGCCCCTGTTCGCGCGCCACCGCCGCCACGGCCGGCGCCGCCTGGCCGTCGACCGACGCCGCCCAGCCCGGCCACGGCGTCGCCCTGCCGCCCCGACCAGTTCCGGCCCCCATCGGACCGCCGCGACGCGAGGAAACCGCGCCGCGACGCCGCGGCCGCGTTGCGGTCACGTTGCCGATTCCGCCGCCGGCGACCATCGCCGCCGTGATCGAGTGGTCACCTCGACGTCTCCGACCAACCCACGACTGTCCCCGACCAGAACGGAGGCCAGCGCCGCCCATCCCGGCCGGATCGAGTCACCCACCGCCGCCACCACTGTTTTGGCCATTTTCCGGCGAGCCGCCAACTCCGTCGACCATGTTGAGGCCATAGATGAGTCGGGCTCGCCGAGCCGGTTCCGAGGGTACCCAACACGACCCCTTTCCGACTAGTAGACGCCGCCGGCGATTGTCGCCGGGAAACCACCGGAAGCCGCCGGAAAACCGCCAGTAGCGGCCGGAAAACCGCCGGAAAAATCGGAATTTCTGGAATTCGCCAGAATTCACCGGATCTTCCGCGGGGCTCGCCCAGTGGAGCCCGATCGAGCTTCGGACGCCGATGAGCGCCGAATTTGAGCTCCGAGACGCGCGGCAGAACCGTCGCCGATCGCCGATCGCCGACGACGTGAGGTATAATTACCTCCGATCGATTTATTTAAAATTGATGATGAGTGCTAGCACAGCATGCTAGGATTGATTTATTGTAGGATTGATTTATTGATGTGATTGATAGTGATAAGTTACATGAGGTGATTAATGACTAATTAGGGATGAAATGATAAGTTGTATGATGAGATTAAGGGAGAATGAATAATAAGTAATCTTATGAGGTAGATCGAGTTGAGCATGCTAATCGAGTAATGTAACTTAGGAAAATATAATAAAATTAGTATGAATAGGATGAGCTAGGATTAATTAGTTTTATGATTTTCTGATTGTTATGTTGATGGATGTTATTCATATTGTGTGATGTTTGTTGAGTTTGATGCATCATTTAGTTAGCGGGCGTTAGTATCTAGTTTTGATGTGTAGGTACGAAGTAGGAGCTCGCCGCCTAGGCGCGATGACACGCTTGGAGCTTCCACCAGGTCCGTTTAGGACTCGTCTTGTTTTACGCTTTTCTATTGTATGTTTATGTTATTATTTGCAGGACGGGTTAAGTGGTGTTTTATTGGATCCCACTTAACTCGGGTCATTTAACCGAATATTTTCCGGATTAATAACCCCTCGAGGATGAGATCCCTCGAGGATGATTTCGAAAACAAGATCCACCACAAGTTGCCTTCGGGCCTATTATATGAATCCCTTCCCAGGCCTATATATATAGTTTTATCGAGTTTTCAGTGAGACGAGAGATGGAGAAACCGACTGCACGTACCATGCAGAGGATGCCGTGACAGTCAAAGCGGGCTCTGGATTAGTGCCAGCGGACTGTTCCATTCCCGAGGGATCCTGACAACTCCGCGTTTGAGTTCCTCACACCCGGAGAACGTGGAGGTTTACGGGTACTGTTTAGTACAGCGCATGTCCGGACTTGTGGTTCAAAGGGTACTAAAGGCGACTGCCTGAGAGTACTCGGCCTTCGTGCTCAAGGCCAGGAGAAATATGGAGGTAAGGAGAGGGCTTAGGATAAAGTTTCACGAGAAGTACTGAAAAAGAAGTGCTGAGAGTAGCACAGTACCAGCAGCAGAGCAGTAAGTTCGGGATGCTACCGGGTCTGCAGCCCAGTGGCTCCTCAGTAGTGCCCTTCAGAGTGTTCTTGAGGAAGTATATGTTTTCTTTCAGATGAGAGTTTGCTCTCATAGCCAGTTTGTTATAGTTATTTTATTTTCCGGACCAGTAACGCTTGTTACTGACGTTTTTCTTATATATATGTAGGTGATAAGCACGAGATGGATGAGCCAGCTTGGACGGAGGAGCAATGAGGTCTTGTGCACACACATGTTAGATGTTCTGAATGTTTAATATTGTATGTATTATGTTATTGTTTAATGAACATGCTATGATTAAATGTTTGATGCATGATAATGACATGAAATGAAATGATCAGAGTAGCGCAGCAAAAGTATGATGGGTTAGGACCCAAGTTCCAGAATGAGCTTATAGTATATCAGATTGTGTGTAATGAAATTGTTGATATATGCTTATATACTTGTATATATTATTTTGACAGGGTGGACCCTAATCGCACTTTTAGGGGAGACCCCTGTCTGTTTTATTTCAGAATTTTGATCGTAATTGTATTGGTGTGTATTTTGAATTGCTTGTCATTCATGTAGTACCATGTTAGGATTTTACGTATTTATTCATTCATGATGGATCGTATCTTCATCTTAAGACGCCGAGATTGGATCCACATGAGTTAGGTTCGGGTTAGCCGACCTAACCGGGGCCTGTAACATGCCGGTTCGGTTCACGAGGGTGAACCGGATTTGGGGTGTTACACATACAGATTCTGTTTTCAATTCAAATGACAATGATAGACAAAAAGAGGAATAAAATAATGAAGTAGATTAAAGGGAAGGAGAAGACTACCATCATGGAATGAACAAATTGGACACACAGAGAGAGAACTCAAGAAAGTAATTATATTGTCTGGTAGTATTGTGACATGTCACTGATAACATAATATACTTACACTATATTTCACATGATAAGGTTGAAGATCGTCATAACAAAACTATTGAAGGTGAAGGCAATATGCTTAAACTCGATGGGGGAATGGAACGATAATGGGGGGGGGTGTAGACTCATTCTTTGAAATGATAGATGCATATGTACACCACGAAGTAAGGTACGTAAAGTCAAAAATCATTGATGAAATTATTTTCATTTATACAATGTCATTAATAAGAAATAAATCTTGTTTTCAATTTACATGACAATGACAATAAAAAAGAGTGACAAAATAATGGACTGCAAGAAAGGATGACGGAGGACCCCCATCCTAAAATAAACCAATGAGACACACATAGAAAGAAGAACTTAACAAGGTAACTTCATTGTGCTTATTTTTTGGCATGTCATTGGTGATATAATGTAAGAGTATAGGAATTCATTGATGACACTGTGCAATCATTGTGAATTAGTGGAAGTCTATGACAAAATGGGTGAACAGATGAATATGGGTGTAGTAGTAGATGACAATATCCATGATGGAAATTTCAAGTTAGTTGCCTCCGACAACGACTTGGACAGGGAGTAGGGCCAAAAAACTTTGTGCCTAATGAGGAGACAAAAGACGATAAACTGTGGGATAGAGAGGTTAAAGTGTTTGCTGATGCCAAACTTACTAGTTTAGTTGATGTCAAGGAACTCATTGAAGCTAGGAAGAATTAGAGGCTGAGAAGAAATGGGAAAAAGTGTTTGCTCTAATTCTGTCGCCGCCAATTGATATCATAGGCGAAGAAAATGTATTGAAGTTCCAGAGCTATAAGTTGCTAAAAAAATTGAGGTGTGGACACAATTCAAGTCGATGACTGACTTTAGGATGATTTTGAGTGATAATGTCATCAAGAATCATTATGATATACAAAACGTAGAGACAAAGAAGAGAATATATTTAACAAAACGTGCGGTATATTGGTGTTCATGGAAGGTTTGGACTACATTTGATTGTGTTTAAGGTGTCATGTATGATATTTAAAAAGTTTATACAATGTCATTGATGATATTGACATATCAGGTAATACTATTTTTTCCTTACATATGTAAAATAATATGATGTGTATATTTTATCTTACAACATAATCTATTAATATTACCAACTAAAATATTTGGAAATATAATATTCATAGTATTAACGATATCATTAATAACATATACATAATTTGCAAAATATTTTTATATATATATATATATATGAAAAATAAAATTTAACCTATAATTTTGAATGTCATTAACTGCATTATCGATCTTCATTTATAATACTTTTAATTTTTATTAATCACAAAACTATGCATAAGATGTGTAACACTCTAAATCCGGTTCATGCTCGTGAACCGAACCGGCATGTTACAGGCCCCGGTTAGGTCCGCTAACCCGAACCTAACTCATGCGGATCTAATCTCGGCGTCTTAAGATGAAAATACGATCCGTCATGAATGAATGCATGCACAAAATCCTAACATGGTACTACATGAATGACATGCAAATTAAATTTCACACCATCACAATTACGAGTAAAATCGATGAAAATTCTGAAGTAAAACTGACAGAGTCTCCCCTAAAAGTGCAATTATGGGCCCACCCTGTGAAAATAATATATATACAAATATATCGGCATGCATTAACAATCACACAGAATCTCATTTATAACGTATTCATCATGCTCAACATTTAATCATATCATTCACAATATAATAACATAATAATACAATATTAAACATTTAGAAATCTAACATGTGTGTGTGTGCACAAGACCTCATTGCTCCTCCGTCCAAGCTGGCTCCTCCAACTCATGATTATTACCTACATATAGTATAAAAACACGTCAGTAACAAGTGTTATTGGTCCGGAAAATAAAATAACTATAACAAGCTGGCTATGAGAGCAAACTCTCATATGAAAGAAAACATCATATACTCCACGTGAACACTCTGAAGGGCACTACTGAGGAGCCACTGGGCTGCAGACCCGGTAGCATCCCGAACTTACTGATCTGCTGCTGGTACTGTGCCGCTCTCGGCACTTCTTTTCAGTACTTCTCGTGAAACTTTATCCTAAGCCCTCTCCGTACCTCCATATTTCTCCAGGCCTTGAGCACGAAGGCCGAGTACTCTCAGGTAGTCGCCTTTAGTACCCTTTGAACCACAAGTCTGGACATGCGCTGTACTAAACAATACCCGTAAACCTCCACGTTCTTCGGGTGTGAGGAACTCAAACGCGGAGTTGGCAGAATCCCTCGGGAATGGAACAGTCCGCTGGCACTAATCCAGAGCCCGCTTTGACTGTCATGGCATCCTCTGCATGGTACGTGTAGTCGATTTCTCCATCTCTCGTCTCACAGAAAATGCGAAAAATACATATATATATATATATATATATATATATATATATATGGGCTGGGTAGGGATTTATATAATAGGCCTGAAGGCAACTTGTGGTGGATCTTGGTTTCAAAATCATCCTCGAGGGATCTCATCCTCGAGGGGTTATTAATCCGGAAAATGTTCGGTTAAATGGCCCGAATTAAGTGGGATCCGATAAAACGCCACTTAACCCGTCCTGCAGGCAATAAATTAAACATACAATAGAAAGAGTAAATCAGAGATGAGTCCTAAACGGACCTGGTAGAAGCTCCAAGCGTGTCATCGCGCCTAGGCGGCGAGCTCCTACTCCGTACCTACACATCAAAACTAAATACTAACGCCCACTAACTAAATGATGCATCAAACTCAACACAATTAAACACAAAATCATCAATCATCAAATAACCATAAATATGAAAATAACTCTAACTCATCCTATTCATGACAATTTTATTGTATTTTCCCTAAGTTACATTACTCAATTAGCATGCTCAACTCGATCTACCTCATTAGATCACTCACATTCAAGCACTATTCATCAAATCATGTCTCTTATCACTTCATTCGTAATTAAACATTAATCACATCAATAATTAGTCCTAGCATGATGTGCTAACAATAATCAATTTTAAATAAATCAATCGGAGGTAATTATACCTCACGTAGTCGGCAATCGGCGACGGCTAGGGTTCCATCGCGTGTCTCGGAGCTCAAATTCGGCGCTCATCGGCGTCCAAAACTCGAACGGGCTCGACTGGGTTAGCCCTGCGGAAGATTCGGTGAATTCCAGAAATTCCGGTTTTCCGGCAGCTGTTGGCGGTTTTCCGGCGGCTTCCGGTGGTTTTCCGGCGAGAATCGCCGGCAGCGTTTATTGGCCGGAAAGTGGTCGTGTTGGGTACCCTCGGAACCGGCTCGGCGAGCCCGACTCATCTATGACCTCAGGGTGGCAAATGGAGGCGGTGGCTCGCCGAAAACGACAAAACAGAGCCGGCAGCAATGGGTCGCTAGATCCGGCCAGCCACGGCGGCGATGGCCTCCGTTCCAGTCAGGGAAGGTCGCTGGAAGGCTGAGGGTGCTGAGGTGACCGACCGATCGCGGCGGCGCTGGTCGCCGGCAGCGGAATCGGCGACAGAAGTGCAACGCGGGCGCGGCGTCGCGGCATGGCTTCCTCGCGTCGCGGCGGTCCGATGGGGGCCGAACCTGGTCTGGGCGGCAGGGCGACGCCGTGGCCGGGTTGAGCGGCGTCGATCGGCGGCCAGGCGGCGTCGGCCGTGGCGGCGGTGGCGCGCGAACAGGGGCTGTGCGGGCGAGGGTTTGGGGAAGAAAAGAAGGGCGCAGGGGTGTGTGGTGGCAAAGTCGTAAATATTACTTTACTCGACTTCGACTTGAGTCAAAAATAATATTTAAGTCGTAAAAAATTCCAAACAAATATGGGAAAAATCTCATAAAATCAAACAACACCAAAAAAATCATAATGATATGCTCTAGAACTATCAACCTACCCAAAATGCCCATAATGCGGGTAACGACCTAAAACTAATTCTACAATCCATTATATATCATAATAAAAAAAATGAACTGCATACTCTCATATATTCTGATAACTAATTCTTTTCTGCTGTGTTCATGACGTTATCATCATATACTTGGGTATACATGACCCTCATGACTCATACACGAGACCGGCGTCGGCTCAGTACACGTGTTCTGAAACTGACTCGACTCGAAAATAACGGTCGAACCGACCGGTTCTGAATATAAAACCCTGACTCGAATCGTGGGTTTTACAAGATGTGTTTAGACTACAACTTAATCTACTTATAATACCAATTAAGATGATCAATATGCTTTCAAAAATTTATCTCTAGTGAATTTAAGGTGTCATTCGTGATAATTGGAAAATTTATTAAATGTCATTCACGGCAATTTCGGTTTAGATAACTATTATTTGTTTATAACATTTGTAAAGTAGTACCAAAATATAAATCAATAAAAAATATTAGATAAACGTAATTTTTCCAATAAGCCATAATATTGTTTAATAATATTATGTTCATTTTTCGAACAATTTATAGTGATCATTACAAAAAAAATATCAAAAGCAAATATTGTTGATAATTGTACAGCGACATACAAATTTGAAGTCATATTTTTTGGGCAACTTATAATTGGTTTATACTAAATTACAAACTACATGAGAAGCAAATGTCATTGATGTAGAATAACTCGTTATTAACATGATAGATGGATTAGTGAGTGACACTAATGATAATAAATATTACGATATAGAATAAAATTCATGGAGTTATTTGACTGGGGCATTTTTTCAAGCAACAATTAATGAAAAGTAACCGTTAATAATTGTTGTTTGACAAGATAACCCCTTTTCTAGGTTCTAGTTACAATTTTTTGTGGAACCTAATTTAATATTGATTAGTGAGTGACACTAATGATAATTATATTTCTAAGTGTAAAAGATATTGTTAAAGTTCCATCAACTTTAGTGAAATTAAATTGTAAAAAAGACACTAAAAAGGCTAGGAAATTAACACTTAAATATCGTTACATGTACCCTCTCGACCTAAAATTATCAATATTGCTAGGTGACAACTTCATATTTACAACGGCTTCTCCCTATGCACACCAGTGGGACTAGGCTTGGAGTAGACTTGCACCACCTTCTTGGCAAAAAATCGAAATGGCATCGACGTGGCGTGTGCGGCAAAGGCATTTTTCGCCCCAATTTATTCCTTGTTGTTCTGGTCCTTCATTTGCAAGTCATCGTCTGATTCATGTCACCCAACATTGCTAACACTCAGCTTGACGATTCCCCAATGGAGCGGCACCATTGCTCCCCCTCACTGGTTACTGAACCAAAACCTGCAAAACCAAAATAGAAATCAAAACATTTCACAAAGCTCCTCCTATTACGAGCAACGCCAACAAGTATAGATGTCATTGGTGGCAAGTTTAATTTACAATTTTTTTATTTTTTCATCTATTGTAATTAAAGTGTCATTCATGACAATTAGAAAGTATATTGAATGTCACCGGTGTCAATTCAAGTTTGGGTAACTATTATTTGTTTATGGTATTTATAAAATATTATGAAAATATAAATCAAAAAATAATATTAGATAAAGGCAATTCTTTTGAGAAGGCATAATTTTTTAAAAAACATATTATGTTATTTTCTCATTCAATTCATAGTGCCAATTACAAAATAAAATTTTAGAGTAAAATATGACCTCATGTACTCTAATTAATAAATCAACAGGTTAAAAAAAAGTACAAAAAAATATCAAAATCACTTGCCATTAATAATTGTACAAAAAAATACAAATTTAAACTCACAACTTTTGGTTAATACACTATTGTTTTACACGCGCACGCGCGCGCACACACACACACATACACACACACACATATATATATATATATATATATATATATATATATTTATTTATTTATAAAACACATGAAAAGTAAATGTCATTGACGCAAAATAACTCATTATCAATATAACATATTGATAAGTGAGTGACATCAATGATAATTGCATTTCTAAATGATAAATAGAACAACAATGTTGATATTAACAAAATAGAACAAACAACAAAATTTAAAAAATCAATTTGAATTAATTATGAAGAGTCAAAATAAATTTTAATACTTTACTGTGATGGTTAGATTTGGGTGATGGCTTACATGAAAGCATGATTGCAAAAATCGGAATCAAAATTGGTTTTCGAGGGAGTTACTGAATCAGATCGAATCAGTCTAAATGGGCCAAGAATCGGTTTGGTTGAATCTGTCTAAATCGGTCCTATGTAAAAATTTTAACTTAGTCAAAATTGGTGGGTTATTAGTTACAAAATATGTCATTCTGATGTCATTTTTATATTAAGATGTGTATTATATTTTATGATATTTTCCCATATTTTTTGGATTATTTGGAATTAGTTATTATTTTTGACTCGAGAAATAGCAAGTTCCCCCCCCTTCTCTCTCCCCGATCCGCCGCCCATCACCTCTGCGATCGCCGTCACAGCCACATGTCGTCCCCCGCCGTCGCCGCACCCCGTCTCCCGCCACCCACGGCCCCGTCTCCCCGCTGTCTGCCGCCGCCGCCGCCCCTGCACCCCCCCCCCCCCGGTGCCCCGTTCCCTACCCTGCCGCCCCCTACACATCACTTCTCTCATGGGAAGGGGGATACCGAAGAGAGTAGGTCGCAAAAGGGGATGGTAAGAAGAGACATTAATCATCGTAAAGGAGGGGAGAAGAGCTATAATGACTTGTTAGTAACGGAAGCGGTGGCAGCAACAATAACAAAGATGGTAAAAGCCACGACAGTAGCGATCGTAAAGAAAAGTCCTTCATGTTCATCTCATATAAAACTTGTCTATAAAAAAAATCTCTCCCTTCACTAACCCATATTTAT
Source organism: Piper betle (assembly GCA_033002965.1). NCBI lineage: Eukaryota > Viridiplantae > Streptophyta > Magnoliopsida > Piperales > Piperaceae > Piper > Piper betle. The sequence goes on from JAURVB010004264.1 coordinate 246,368, forward strand.
ACATTACATCATTCTTGGTTAAAAGTTTTAAACCCAACCCACTATATTTCTTGAGTGAACTAAATCTCTTCCTATGATAAAATATTTTTTAAAGGCATTTCTGACCTTAAATATTTTCTATCCCTCACATACATAACAATTAATATTTTTCCCTTTAAATCATAATAAACATATTCAGTCTCTCTCACAATTAAATTTCTTTTATTTTATAAGAGAAAGAGATAGAAAGTACATAATTATTAATTAATCCATCGAATCCGCGAGGGAGACCTTTTATGAGGTGTGTGCTGATTCAAGAAATCAAGACCCTCCTTTGGTCAAGTCTCCCAGGGAGCTGGCGCGGATGGCCCCCGTTGGGAGAGAGAAGCCCCAATCAGAAGCCAAAGTTGGACACAGTCAGGACGCGGTTAAGACGCACCACCTACGGGGACTCCCCCTGTTGACCCACCTCTCCCCATCTTCCATCTTGACTTAGTAAAATCCCATCTTCTCCAAATTAACAAACAATGTTAAAAGCTTCACATGGAAATGGTCCATCGATGCTCTAGGCATCCCCATTTAAACAAATCATTTTAAACCAGAGTTGACGTGCTACTACAATGTCAGTCCATCTCCACGCGTGCCCTCCGTACCGAATACTTTCTCTGGGCCAGAGTAGAGCAGCCACATAATCATTGACGACGATGGAAGTCGTCAAACAACTAAGCTACTAGGCCTAAGTTCAAAGCTCAAATAGTTCAAAGCTCTAAATTGCAAAAAAGCCAAAGCTCTCCCAACACAATGCAACCTTTTTCTAATCCAAAGGTTTTCTCTCACCGTGTCGGACCCTTGCTCCCGCGGCCAAAGCTTAGGTTTCTTGTTATGCACACCAAAATCAGCAAATGATCCATCACTTCTCCCCTTACTCGGTTGGGTTGGTGGGGGAGCAAACCGTGTGTGTGGTGTGTACGTGTGTGTTTGTGTCCAATATGCCTCCCCTCCCAAGCCTTTGGACGAGAGCTTTAAACACGCTGCCAACGCGCGAAGGTTTATAAAAGGGCGTTGCCGACGAGAACGTCGGCAAGCTGCCAGCTGCCATTGCCCACACCAGACCCGACGGTCACTACCGACAATGTCCGCTACCAAGCACGCACCTCGCTTGATCCCTGTCAGGGGTGGGGTGCTCAAGGGCATTCTGAGGAAGCTCTGCCGCCCTCTGCTGCTCTGCTTCTGCTGCTCTTCTCGTCCTAAAAACAACGACAATCACAAGGCTCACTCTCTTCGTCGTCGTCCTCCCCAGCGGGGTTGTGGGTCGATAGTTAAGGCTTATGCCTAGAAATGGTGAATTTGGAATTTGGGCGACCTGACGATTAATGACAACTTAATAGCTTAAAGGTTCAATCTAAAATTTTGTCGATTGTTATTGGGAGGTTGTGAAGGATGTGAAAGTTGATTAGTTTGATCTTCTACTTAGTTCTACCACAATTTATTTTTTTCCTTGTTTTCTCTGTGTGGTATGTGTTTAGCAGCTGACAATAAAACTGGTCGCCTGATTGTGGGATAAGTTCCTGCTCCATTAAATTCTCTGTTTCAAGCACCATTGCGAAACGTGCGGTTTAATTTATGACAATTATCATGAAAAAAATGGCATCCGTGAAGAAACAATTTCGACACATTGTGCTAAGGCTCTTGAAATAGTTACTACTCAACGGAGAACATCTGATTCAGGTGAATGGTTTTCATGCTATTTGCTGCCCCGGGTCCTCTGTTGTGTTGTTCTCTCTTAGAGGATGAGCTGAAAGCCGGAACAAACATTGGTTCTGTTTTGGTTGGATTCGACTTGCATATTTGCTGGGTTTTTCACTTTAGACGTGGAGTGACGGATCGAATGATAAGGGAACTCCGGATTCATTTATTGGTTAGAGATCAATGTTTTCAAGCATTCATTCAGTGTGGTACTTCTATTATTTTTCTACTTTCGAAAGAGAGACGCTAGCTACGCAATCGTATTGTGGATCTCAAGTCACAAATCACCGAAGCGACCAAGCATGAGTTTCATAGCACTAGTCAGAGCCTGTTTCGTATCAATTCAACATCATTTTGTGCTCGAAAGTCGTCACTCCCTCATCCTCCTCATTTATTTTCACCGTGAAATGCTACAAGATAATAGTATTACAAGAATTTGAGTACTTTGATTTGGATGTGGATCCTCGAGACACCTGCACAATTTTTTAATTGGAGCCATGGGCAGTTTTTTTTTCCAAGCTTGTTGTTTGTTTGATATTTAAAATTTTGTCATTATGTCATGGTGTATGTATTACATCTTTTTACATCTTGAATTGAATAATAATAAGTGAAAGACGAAAGGGATTTATAAAGTTACAAGATGAAGTGCACTCTAAATTATTTTCTTCATTTATATCAAATTAATTTTTCAAAATTATAAAAACAAGCTATTTGTATCACTACCACTTTGGTGACTCGGTCTCTTTTCTTTATATAACTGAAAAGTACTAATCAATTAAGGTGATCTTCAGTGAACTGGTAAGGATCGAATTGCCCACTCCTGCTTTTACAGTTCGAGGGTTGAAAATTTTTTGATTTACTTTTAATATCTTTTCCACATAAACTATGATAATAATGGTATTGATAAAAAATAAATCATCTGGCTCGAATATTTATTGATAGAAAAAAGAAGAAGAAAATTTTATTTTAAAGAAAGCATGAACAATTTTTCAGGTACTTGGTATATGGTGCTTGTGCCCTAATAATTGATTTATTTTCAACTGTGTTTAACTTTTTGAGTCGTAATTAAATTTTCGGAGCCTACAAGATTGAGATCCAAGATTGAAGCTACAAAATTAAATACAACTTTATCACTAGAAAACATAGTCTACGCTTTAAAAAGTAAAATAATGTTATTTTATAGTATTTTTGGGCACATGGAGCCTAAAACATTTTCAACACACACCACCTACTGATTGGGCCATGGGGGGACCACCCTTAAACAGGGTGGCATGATCACCGAATGACCGCGCGGAAGTGTGTCCGCCGAAATTATCCGATTGATAATGTTTGGATAAAATCCGACAAGAAAATAATAATATAAATGATATTTTTAAAATTTATTATTAAATTATCATTGATAATTATTAAATTTAAAACACATCAACCTTAACTTTTGAATTTCTCTATTGTAATATAATCGTTATTTATTCAAATATTTTTTTAAAATTTTTTAATTTTTATGCTAATTGGCATGAAAAAAATTTTTAAAAATAAAAATTATATAAATATGATATTAATTGTTTGTGAAAAAATTGATATTTATAATAAAGAAATTTAGATAATATAATAAATATGAGATAAAAATAAAATTTTATATTAACTAAATTTTATCGTATTCAAGTGTGACTGATTTGACTGAAAAATAAATTACCAATTTTTTATCCAAGGTTAATAGGACTAGATGCCAAAAGTTAGATTCACTCATACCTTAAGGCGGCTAATTATGCGAGCTAACTTGTGAGCATTTGACGTTCAGTTTGACTCGATTCAACTTGAAACTCTAATATTTAAATGCCCAAGCTCAAATTCTACGCGAACTCGATTAACTTTTTGAGTCGTTATTAAATTTTCGGAGCCTACAAGATTGAGATCCAAGAATGAAGCTACAAAATTAAATACAACTTTATCACTAGAAAACATAGTCTACGTTTTAAAAAGTAAAATAATGTTATTTTATAGTATTTCTGGGCACATGGAGCCTAAAACATTTTCAACACACACCACCTGCTGATTGGGCCATGTGGGGACCACCCTTAAACAGGGTGGCATGATCACCGAATGACCGCGCAGAAGTGTGTACCGCCGAAATTATCCGATTGATAATGTTTGGATAAAATCCGACAAGAAAATAATAATATAAATGACATTTTTAAAATTTATTATTAAATTATCATTGATAATTATTAAATTTAAAACACATCAACCTTAACTTTTGAATTTCTCTATTATAATATAATCGTTATTTATTCAAATATTTTTTAAAATTTTTTAATTTTTATGCTAATTGGCATGAAAAAAACTATTAAAAATAAAAATTATATAAACATGATATTAATTGTTTGTGAAAAAATTGATATTTATAATAAAGAAATTTAGATAATATAATAAATATGAGATAAAAATAAAATTTTATATTAACTAAATTTTATCGTATTCAAGTGTGACTGATTTGACTCGAAAAATAAATTACCAATTTTTTATCCAAGGTTAATAGGACTAGATGTTAAAAGTCAGATTCACTCGTGCCTAGGGCTGCTAATTATGCGAGCTAACTTGTGAACATTTGGCGTTCGCTTTGGCTCGATTTAACTTGAAACTCAATATTTAAATGCCCAAGCTCGAACTCTACGTGAACTCGACTAACTTTTTGAGTCGTTATTAAATTTTCGGAGCCTACAAGATTGAGATCCAAGATTGAAGCTACAAAATTAAATACAACTTTATCACTAGAAAACATAGTCTACGCTTTAAAAAGTAAAATAATGTTATTTTATAGTATTTTTGGGCACATGGAGCCTAAAATATTTTCAACACACACCACCTGCTGATTGGGCCATGTGGGGACCACCCTTAAACAGGGTGGCATGATCACCGAATGACCGCACGGAAGTGTGTCCGCCGAAATTATCCGATTGATAATGTTCGGATAAAATCCGACAAAAAATAGAAAATAATAATATAAATGATATTTTTAAAATTTATTATTAAATTATCATTGATAATTATTAAATTTAAAACACATCAACCTTAACTTTTGAATTTCTCTATTGTAATATAATCTTTATTTATTCAAATATTTTTTAAATTTTTTAATTTTTATGCTAATTGGCATGAAAAAACTTTAAAAAATAAAAATTATATAAATATGATATTAATTGTTTGTGAAAAAAATGATATTTATAATAAAGAAATTTAGATAATATAATAAATATGAGATAAAAATAAAATTTTATATTAACTAAATTTTATCGTATTCAAGTGTGACTGATTTGACTCAAAAATAAATTACCAATTTTTTATCCAAGGTTAATAGGACTAGATGCCAAAAGTCAGATTCACCCGTGCCTAGGGCTGCTAATTATGCGAGCTAACTTGTGAACATTTGGTGTTCAGCTTTGGCTCGATTTAACTTGAAACTCAATATTTAAATGCCCAAGCTCGAACTCTACGTGAACTCGACTAACTTTTTGAGTCGTTATTAAATTTTCGGAGCCTACAAGATTGAGATCCAAGATTGAAGCTACAAAATTAAATACAACTTTATCACTAGAAAACATAGTCTACGCTTTAAAAAGTAAAATAATGTTATTTTATAGTATTTTTGGGCACATGAAGCCTAAAATATTTTCAACACACACCGGATGGCCATAGGGGGACCACCCTTAAACAGGGTGGCATGATCACCGAATGACCGCGCGGAAGTGTGTCCGCCGAAATTATCTGATTGATAATGTTCGGATAAAATCGGACAAAAATTAGAAAATAATAATATAAATGATATTTTTAAAATTTATTATTAAATTATCATTGATAATTATTAAATTTAAAACACATCAACCTTAACTTTTGAATTTCTCTATTGTGATATAATCTTTATTTATTCAAATATTTTTTTAAATTTTTTAATTTTTATGCTAATTGGCATGAAAAAACTTTAAAAAATAAAAATTATATAAATATGATATTAATTGTTTGTGAAAAAAATGATATTTATAATAAAAAATTTTAGATAATATAATAAATATGAGATAAAAATAAAATTTTATATTAACTAAATTTTATCGTATTCAAGTGTGACTGATTTGACTCAAAAATAAATTACCAATTTTTATCCAAGGTTAATAGGACTAGATGCCAAAAGTCAGATTCACCCGTGCCTAGGGCTGCTAATTATGCGAGGTAACTTATGAGCATTTGGCGTTCAGTTTGGCTCAATTTAACTCGAAACTCAATATTTAAATGCCCAAGCTCGAACTCTACACGAACTCGAATCATACAAGTCGAGCTTAAGGAAAGTAGTGTTCGACTCGATTCGACTCGATTATAACTTGAACTCAACTCAAAATTGACTCGTAGCTCAACTTGAATTCAACTCGATAATATAATATAATAATATATATAATATCATTTGTCTATTTAAAATATATTTAAAATCATAAATAAATATTATTATTGACTACGTACTAATGAAGAGTGATAGTGAGGGTATTTTGTTTTATTTTTATTTTTTTATTAAATCTAGGTTGTCATTGTAATCAAATAATTCAGATTAAAGTTTGAAATATAAATATTATCTACCCTGGGCTAAGATAATATATATATATATATTAAAATTTTAATTATAACTACTTATATTTATTTATATATAATAAATAACAAAGTCGCATCGATCATTTTTTATTGGATATATGTACAAGATTTGGGTCTGGCCTTAACTGAGCAAGCCATAGTTTCGAGCTCATAAACGAGTTAGATTTTAAATTAGTTTCAAACTCGTTAAAATTAAACAGTTTAATTATTCGAGTTCGAATTAAATTTAAATAATATAAAAAATATTCAAATCAATTTTAATTATATATATTCAAAATCCATTCGATTCCCTCCCCTTCGTCACGTAAATAGACCGGTGCGACCCAGCGGGTGGTCCTCGGCGTGCCAAGAAAAAAATCTGCGTCACATGGACGCCGTTCCTCGTACTCATTTAAAATCTTTGCAAAACGATTAACCGCCGCGGCCAGCTCGCCGAAGGTTGGCCGGACTTTCTCTTTCTCGCAGCTTCTGATGGCGGCCGGCGATACAGATTCGTCATTCAGGGCGGCTAACCTTCTCGTTTCCCACGTCGAGATTGATATGGATGCCTCCTCCATTAATGACCATGCCCGTCTTCCTTCCTCCGGCGTCCGTGATAATGTGATCTTCTTGATCCGGAGCGCCTTCTTTTTTCTTCCTTTTTTGTTTCTTTTAGTACAAATATCTTCCTGCTTCAATCTTTTTTTTGGGTTTTGTTCTTTTGTGTCTTCTTTGACTTCATTGACTTTGTTGCGATTTAGGTGTCAATGCTTTCGGTTGGCTTTGGTAAAAAAATGCTTTAGTTTAGAGGCCGCTAGCTTGGATTTCTGCTTTGAAAGAAAAAAAGTTGCTCGGATTTTTTCATGTTCAGCTTTGCATTAAAAAGCATCTCCGTTTTTACATCGAATTTAATTTCTTGCCCGTCCAATATTTTGGAGATGCATATGATAGCCATTTCTCCTTCTTTTCGGTGGTAAGATACGTAGGACATCTGTCAGAAAGAATTTTGCTACTTTTATTGCGTGGATTGCTCGTCTTCTAGTCCATTTTACTTTTGAACGCGATCATTTTTTGCGATATAATGTGCGTTAGCTGGGACAAGATGTTGATAGTAGATCATTAATGATGGTCATGACATTTGTTTTTATGGTTATTATGAATGCTCAGTTAGATCAATTATAATTTGTTTTCTTTTGTTTGGAATCCTTGAGCATAATTTGTTATGTAGAAGGAAGGTCCAGTTTTAGGATTTACTTATTCCAATTTAAATTCATTTTGCTAGCAGGGAAACAGTCTGTGGGAAACAATTTTTCTAGCATACAGGACTCTAGGGGTTGTTTTTGGTGGTCTGGTCACATCACCTCTCTATGTTTATCCTTCAATGAATCTCAAATCTCCAACAGAAAACGACTATTTGGGGATACTATGTATCATGTTTTGGACTCTGACTCTCATTGGCGTTGTTAAGTATGTCTGTATTGCTCTAAATGCTGATGATCACGGAGAAGGTACAGTTTGGTTATTGATTTAGTTAGTAGGAGCAGAGTTTCTATTTTCTCAAAATTGGTTCCTCCTGGCGTTTTTTTCTTTCAATTTCCTCACTTGAAATTGTTATTTGGTTTTCTCATCAGTTAGAAATCCAGTATCGACTTTTTTATTATTATGAATTGCAAAAATGGAGGAAATCAGTCAGTTAAATTTCCACGTCATGGCATATAAATGGTCTTGATAGTTTGCCACTATCAAGCCCTTCACTCACGAACAAATTCACTTATTTTCAGGAGGAACATTTGCCTTGTACTCACTTCTCTGTAGACATCTTAATGTTGGATTTTTGGCTAATCCAACCCAACAAGTGGACCAAGCTTTCGACCTCCAAAACAGTCGGTACAGAAATGCAGGCACACCTAGCAGGCTGGGAAGAATTATTGAGAAAAGTGTAGTTGCAAGAAGAATATTACTGTTTATTGCTATGTTAGGGACATGTATGCTAATTGGAGATGGTGTGCTTACCCCTGCCATCTCAGGTTTGCTTCACAAGTTGAATGTTTCGGGATATCTTATTTTGCTTTTACATGAGGATCTCTTTCAAGTAAATGCTTGACCCATAACTGTAGAAAGTATATACTTAGTTGCCCATGCCAGTGGGCAGTAACTAGTTCTTTCATCAGACAAGTTTTCAAAAGGGAGATGACCATAGTTAAGTAGCGTTTTTGGTCATTTATATTGATTCTTATATAGTACTCATCAGCCTGCCTTAATCGCACTGCTAATTTTCCAAAGCATATTCAATTTTGCCTGATTCACATTGCAAATTATTCATCAAACCGAAAATAACAACTGTCATCCTGCAGTATTATCGGCAATGGATGGACTAAGTGGACCTTTTCCTGCTGTCAATAAATGTGAGTTAATATACTCAACTAATCAACCAATGTAGCTTCTGATATAGTTAGTGACAAAATTTTCCAAATGTACAATTGTTGCAGCTATTCTTGAAGGTTTATCTGCTTTGGTTTTGATTGTTCTTTTTCTAATGCAAAAATTTGGGACATCAAGAGTAAGTTTTTTGTTCTCTCCTATAATGGCTGCTTGGACATTCACAACTCCAATCATTGGTCTATACAGCATCATTCGCTATTATCCAGGCATATTCAAGGCCTTTTCACCACATTATGCATACTATTTTTTTAAGAAATGGTAAAGAAGGTTGGCTGCTACTTGGTGGAACTGTCTTATGCATTACAGGTATTGTTTGGCATTATTCTTGACCTATCAATCCCTTTTTTCGAAACTTTTAATATTATTTGATCTTCCGAGATCAACCTGTTATTGAATTTTTATGTAACAGGTTCAGAAGCTATGTTTGCTGACCTTGGCCATTTCAGAAGAACTTCGATTCAGGTGTATTATTGACATGATCTGATATTTGATAGCACTGCCTTGAACTCATTCTGAACTCAGTTAATTTTTTTTCACACAGATTGCCTTCTTGTTTACAATATACCCATCCCTAGTCCTTACATATTCTGGGCAAACTGCTTATCTGGTCAGGAACCCTGGAGATTACAGTGATGGGTTCTACAAGTTTGTTCCCACGGCTGTTTACTGGCCCATGTTCATTATTGCAACATCAGCTGCGATTGTTGCAAGTCAATCTTTAATTTCAGCCACCTTTTCTGTAATCAAGCAATCTGTGGTCCTTGGATATTTTCCCCGGGTTAAGGTTGTCCACACATCACCATCAAAAGAAGGACAGGTTTATTCTCCAGAAGTCAACTACATTCTCATGGCTCTTTGTGTTGCTGTGGTTCTTGGTTTTGGAGATGGAAAAGATATTGGGAATGCCTTCGGTAACTAAACTTTCATTTCTTTCTTCTTCTTTTTTGACTTTGTTTTTTTAACAGTTATCTTTGTATCTAAAGACATATTTTTACTATGGAAAAGGCTGTTTAATAAAATAACATCAACCAATTAGTCTTACGTACAGAAATGGAATTTTAGTGTGAACTAACTGTTGAAAATAGGACTGATCATAGGTAGGTAGACCATATACGAAGAGGAATAAGCTAAAAGGTGACTGACTCGTTGTGAGTCCACCCCCTATTACTTCTCATTTATAAACACCAAAACTTTTACAACCATGTATAGATTTTTAGAGATAAAACACAAGATCCTACCCCATCAATAGTACAAACGTTAACAACTTCTAAAGACCTGATCTAGATAAGCTCGACACAAGTAAATCATATTCAAATATTTCAACACTAACAAAGCAAGATAAAGGGCTACTGATTTGGTGAAAGTCTAAATCAAATTTGAAATCATTTCAGGTGTTGTTGTTATATTGGTTATGCTCATCACAACCCTTCTATTGATGTTGGTCATGACCATTATCTGGAGAACACATTTTCTTTTGGTTGGACTTTACTTTATTGTCTTTTTTACCCTAGAAGGGGTCTACGTGAGTGCAGTTTTTACCAAGATTCCTGAAGGTGGGTGGTTTCCGTTTGCTATATCTATCATACTTGCATTTGTTATGTATGGATGGTACCATGGAAGACAGAAAAAGATGGATTATGAAACAGCTCACAAAATAACCCTGGAAAGGCTCAAGTCTCTTCTTGCGGAGCCAGGAGTTCAGAGAGTGCCAGGTTTGTGTTTCTTCTACAGCAACATTCAGAATGGATTCACCCCAGTACTTGGCCACTACGTAAAGAACATGCGCTCCTTACATCGAGTTACAATTTTTACAACTCTTAGATACTTTTTGGTGGCAAAAGTTCCACCTCAAGAGAGAATAGTTGTGGAGAGGTTGGGAATTAGAGGAGTATATATTTGCATTATACAATACGGTTACGCAGATTCCTTGGATCTTGAAGGAGATTTAGTTGGTCAAGTAGTTATCAGCCTTCAAGCCCATTTACAGAAAGTTTCAAACGAAGTTTTATCCAATACAGCATCAATGGAGGATGTATCGGAATTGGAAATGGCCAAGGAGGAAGGCATTGTACATGTTCATGGAAAGACAAGTTTTCATATAGACAAAAGCACTGGTTGGTTTGACAAGACATTGCTCGTCTTTTATGAAATTCTGCATAGTAATTGCAGGTCCTCCTTGCCTGCATCTGGTATACCTCTTCAGCAGAGGATGGAGGTTGGGATGCTCTACGAGGCTTAAGAAAAATATTTGCAGTGCTAACAAGTTCATTGAAAAGTTGCTAGAAATGTCCAATTTGAATGATTATTTTGGATCTTACTATTGAATTTTGGACGTGTATATATATATATATATATATATATATATATATGTAAAATTGTATTATGTATTATTATTAAGGTTTGGCCTAAATTAAATTGATCTATTAAAGTTAAGATTAATGGGTCATTAATATTTAAGATAAGTATAAATAAATATGTGTAGATATTATTTTCGTAATTTCTAATTTATGATGGATTAAATTGAAATTATGAAAAATAAGGATAAATATTGTTATGGTTTTTAAATTCGTCCGTGATTTTTCTTTCTGATATCCCATCATCCAGAAACATTGGTTTTTTAGAGAACAATTGTTGAATTTGGAAGATCAAAACCTAAATAAGTTAAGAATTATTTTGTTTTTATGGATTCAGGTACGTTTCTGTTATTAAAATTTATTTTCTTGATAATTTAATATGAAGAAAAATAAGGTTTTATTGTGATGTTTTTTATTTGTATAATTTGGTTAAGTTAAATATACAACAAGTGGTATCAGAGCATCTTTATATTAGATCATTGCTTATTAATTTGATTTGTGTTTAATTATAGATATAGATTTAGAAAAAGATAGATCCTAAAATAAAATCTTATTGGAATTGTCTAGTTCCATATCACAGATCTAATGATTCAGGATCCCAAAATAATACTAGTTTGTAAGAGGAAATAAATTGATATGGTCTTCAATCCATTGAGAGTACCTTCAAATTCGACACCAGTTATTGTCATTTTTACAATTATGGAAAAAGAAAATACAATAAATTTGCATATGAAATATTGATTATCAAATCAAGGTCATCTTTTGGTAAAATATCAAATGAAGAAAATAAAATTACAAAAGGAAAATTGTTATAATTTCAAAAATTTTCAAATAAAGATACTTTTATAACCTTTTACCAGTTTTATATTATTTATATTTGGGATTACTAAATTTAAATTATGATTTAGTTATAATTAATATTTCAGAATTTATTAATTATTATAATATACTACCAAAGTAGCCTCTTTTGTATAAATTAATTTGTTTTAAAATATTAAGATGGTTGTAGGTATATAATTTGTGTGAATATTAATCAGCCCAAAGGAAGGTTAATATTTGACAGAGTTATATACACATTTGTGGTGATAAATTTGAGATAATTATCAAAATTTCATGTAAATAATAAATTAGTCCAAAGATAGATTTATTATTTGACAGGATTTATTATCCATATTTGATTACTATACTAAGAGTACTAAGAGTATCACTTACAAATTAATATTTCTGTCCAAAGACTAAATATTAATGTTATGCTAGGTATATATTTGAAGTTTATTTTAAAGATCTCACACAACAAGGAAGCATAGATCATTCATGTATTACCTATTTTGGTGGAATTAGCACATGTAATATGAATCACAAGCTATGATGAAAAACCTATTCTATACGTCGTATGTCATTGTCAAAACCACCATAGAGATTTTAATCTATGTCACTTCTCAACAATTGACTTGAAATAATAGCACCTTAGCAACAAAGTGTATAAAACACACCAATGCGCATGCCTATCTCATATCTAGCTAGATCGGGTGTGGAAACCTATTTTCTTTGATCATTTACACTAAATTAATCTCATCTTGACTCATATCAAGATGACATTATACAATTTATCGATAAAACTGTAGAATTGCCTCGTCTCTCTACGTTTCATAAACGTAAGAGGTCTCATGTGTGAAAGTCATTCTTTCCCGTTAATATTTTGAACATATTAGTATTTTTAAAGCAATAAAATAATAATCGAAAAATTTTTGAATTGTCGCTGAATGTTTGCTTATATTATGAAGTCCAACAATCTTTTACATAAAACATAATCCCATTGTTTAAACATGATATTTAAACACATTTTGACCTGTTGATTTTTTAAGTGGGTCGGCCAACATATGATGTTGGTTAAGATTACTTCTCCTTGTGACACAATTTCCTTCACATATTTGTTTAAGATTACTTCTCCTTGATGTCAATCTATTTGATTTTTATATGATATTTGGGATCTTTAGTGTAAGTAATAGATGTTCGATTATTACAATGTATTGTCACATACTCTTGAACAATTGTGACAATTCCCAAATATTAGAGGAATCTATGTAACCAAACAACCTTTTGACCTACATTTACAGAAGCTACAAATTCTATTTCCATAGTGGATAATTAACATGATGCACGTTTGTTTCTTCCTCGCCTAAGGAATAGTTCATCCATTTAGTAAAAATGTATATCTCAATGTTGATTTTCTTCTATTAAGGTCACCAACCCAATTAGCATCTGTATATTCGATAAGTTGTAAACTATCTCTTTGATAATAAAAGGAATAATTTGTAGTTTCCTTCAAATACCTCAAAATCCTTTTGCATGTCCTGAACCCAAATTTGAATTTATACATAAGTATTTTCTATTGATTTAGACCTTGACCCGATTTAAAAAACTTAGAGCCAAATCAAACATGATCAAATAATAAATATATTACATATATTTACATAAAATGCATAAAATTTTACATATTTTATGACAAATTTTCTTATTTATAATAAAATATAGCCTATTCTAGAAGATATTTCATATATATATATATAAATATATATGAGATAAGGATTGTTGTACTGCAGCACAGCCAAGATGGCTGTGCTGCACATTTCAGTTGGACGTGATGTGGACGGACGACGACTACATGGACGCGGCCAAGGACTTCACCCTGGACCCGATCAACTTCCCCCGCCAAAAACTCCTCCCCTTCGTTCAAAACCTCCACTCCCATGGCCTCCACTACATCGTCCTCATCGACCCCGGCATCGCCGTCAACCACTCCTACGGCGTTTTCCAGCGAGGCCTCGCCGACGACGTCTTCATCAAGTACGACGGCCAGCCCTTCCTCGCCCAGGTCTGGCCAGGGCCCATCTACTTCCCGGACTACCTCAACCCGGCTACTGTTTCATGGTGGGGAGACGAGATCAAACGCTTCCATGATCTCATCCCGGTCGATGGGCTGTGGATCGACATGAACGAGGTCTCGAATTTCTGCACCGGCAAGTGCCGGATCCCACCGACCGCCCTTGCCCCGGTACGGGCCTGCCATGGGATTGTTGCTTGGATTGCAAGAACATCACCAAGACGAGGTGGGACGAGCCACCGTACAAGATCAATGCCTCCGGCGTTGGGGCTCCGCTGGGCTTGAAGACCATCGCCACCAGTGCGACGCATTACAACTGGGTACTGGAGTATGACGCCCACAGTCTCTACGGGTTCTCCATGGCCATTGCCACCCACGGGGCTCTGCTGGCGTTGCAGGGCAAGCGGCCGTTCGTGCTGTCCCGGTCGACCTTCGTCGGCTCCGGCAGGTACGCAGCGCATTGGACTGGGGACAACAAGGCGACGTGGGAGGACTTGCGCTACTCCATCTCCACCATTCTCAACTTTGGTATGTTTGGCGTGCCCATGGTGGGCGCCGATATCTCTGGATTCTACCCTGCTCCTACAGAGGAGCTCTGCAACCGGTGGATTTAGCTGGGTGCGTTCTATCCCTTCTCCAGAGACCATGCCAACTACTACTCGCCGAGGCAAGAGCTCTATGTGTGGAAATCTGTGGCCATATCGGCTAGGAATGCTCTTGGGCTTCGGTACAAGCTGCTGCCTTACTTCTACACCCTCAACTTTGAAGCTCACACCCCATTGCTCGTCCCCTGTTCTTCAACTTCCCGAACTTCACAGACTGCTATGATGTGAGCACCTAGTTCATGCTTCGGGGAAGTGTGCTAGTTTCGCCGGTGCTGAAGAAGGCTGCCACTTCGGTGAAGGCGATGTTTCCGCCGGGGTCTTGGTACAACCTCTTTGACATGTCCAAGGCCATCGTCTCCGAGAGCGGGCAGTACCTGACTCTTGATGCGCCATTGCATGTCGTGAACGTGCATGTGTACCAGAACACCATCTTGCCCATGCAGAGAGGGGGTTGACGTCGAAGGTGGCAAGGACGACTCCCTTCACGCTCGTCGTCACCTTCCCCGCCGGCGCCACCTCCGGGGAGGCCAAGGGGAAGGTGTTTGGCGACGATGACGAGCTGCCGGAGATGAAGGTCGCCGGTGGGCACTCGACTCTCGTGGAGTTCTACGCCACACTTGAGCAGAAGCAGGTGAAGGTGTGGTCCGAGGTGACAGAGCCGGAGTTCGCAACGGAGAAGGGATGGGTCATTGAGAAGGTCACTGTTCTGGGTCTGGAAGGACATGGAGAAGGGCTTGAGGTGGAGGTTGATGGAGAGAGATTGAAGGATTCTGAAGTTGTGTTCACAGATGTGTCTGTGAGGGATGTTGATGAATTGGTAGGCGGGAATTATAGGAAGGGGATGATGGTGGAGTTTGTTTTAATTTCAGCCGTTGGATTGAATCAATCCAACGGCTGGAAAGTGCAGCACAACCATCTTGGCTGTGCTGCAATACAGCAATTTTTATCTATATATATATATAATATATATATATATATATATATACTAAAATATAAAAACAAAAAATCAAAATATAAAACAAAAATTAAATAATTTTTATTTTTGTGTCCTTCAAGACTTTATCCTGGACCCGATATAAAACATGTAATAATAGAGGCTTGAATCTCATGACCCGAATCCAATATAGATGGATCGAACCCCTACTTTTGGGATGGGTTGGATCAGGTCGAGTACTTGATTTGCACGGACCCATTAGCAACCTTAGTCCCAACTCCATAGGAGTGTATTACGGTGGCTCTTAGAGAGTTCTAATTTTTTCACGTTAAAACATGGTTCAACGTCTCCAAAAATTAAAATATGGTCTCACCAAGATTGCAATCTTAAAATATAAACACGCGTTTATTCAATACCATCATTGTACACCAGGGCGCACAACAAGTCACCAATGCGCGAGCCTTCTTGATGCGCACCAACTTGGAATCCTCTTCACATCAATCGTCAATTCTCTCACAACGAGGCACAATGAAAAATGTAATCCAAACCTATTTTCGTTAACCTCAATCTTCCTAGCTCATAATCCTCAATTTAACTATTACACCTGCTTAATAATTCAAAATAGATATTAAACATGCAATTGATCGAACAATGATTTCATTTTTTTTAAATACCAAAAATACTCCTAATTCACCTAAAAGTAGACAATTAAATACTCATAACCTGATAAAAGAATTTGTTAAATGCACAAAATAACTCACTAGTAATGTAAAACCATATTCATTATGTAAATCAAATTAAATTTGCCTACGCTACTCTCATGTATAAAATTTTAAATTTTCATAAGTTTGAGTTTGAACTCAAGCTTTTTCACTAATATAGAATCCTTGTTAATCCAGATCAATAGAATTTGATAGGTTATAATGGGGCCAAGATAGAGGTAAGAAAGGATATAAGTCAACAAGCAAATATGCCCCAACACAAAATTCCTTTCAAACCTAAACAAATTCAACTATGTA
This sequence comes from Piper betle, assembly GCA_033002965.1. Taxonomy (NCBI): domain Eukaryota; kingdom Viridiplantae; phylum Streptophyta; class Magnoliopsida; order Piperales; family Piperaceae; genus Piper; species Piper betle. The sequence continues at coordinate 262,942 of JAURVB010004264.1, forward strand.
TCCTCATTCACCCATAGGCATCTCACTTTTCCCTACATAATTTTCTTTACTTTTTCTAAAAAAAATTTCCACTTCACCGTCACCCAAATCAGCCAGTATCTAAATTTATTTAAATAAAACACCACTTGATTGACCACAAGCACATATATCATTCTCCTTTTTGTTTTTTATTCAACAGTTCCACCATTCATTCTCAATCCAATTTCATTATTTTCACAAATCTTTTATTAGAAGGCATAAAAAACTATATTAACTGTAGTGAGCAAATTGTTAGATACTACAAGTGAGTATTTGTAACACTATACATACCAACTATATTATGCTGTAATTTTTTTTCAATAGTAAGTTATTATGAAATGGCCCAGTATAGACAAACATGAATTTCCTCTGCTTGGCATCGTATAGAGTTTTAGGTACTTTCTTTCTTCTATCTATGATATAACTCAATAGTTCTACAGGCTAACTATCAAAGCATTTCTGCAGAGTGCCAGATAGCCGCATGAATGAAGTTATGGGACGCTAGTAACTTATTTTCTTGAGAAAACCAAATCAGTTGGGAACAATCTGCCGCATTCACAGCTTCCACTTATCAAGTACACAGTATTGTAGTTTAAAATCTCAAAATTCAAACTCTCGTCGACTCAAAGTCATTTGTATTTAATTTTAATTATGTAAATAAAAAATTGTATAAAATAAGTATATATAATTCTTTTGATACTTGAAATTAATAAATATAGATATATATTACTTAAAATATTGGTTTAACTAATCTATAAGAAAGATAATATATTCTTATAATTTTTATAATTTCACAAGGCATCAATCGTAAAATTAGCCATTATAGAGTCATGAGTCATCCATGGACTTTGACTCAAGAAGGTATGGAGTTGAATCAATTTAGAGAATTTTAAAACTACGGTACAAAGTTTCTTTTATAAGTTGCAAGTTACAGTTAGCAAAATGTATGTTTGTTTCACACCAATGCCATCTGCTTACATTTAGTTTATGTTGTCTATTTGGCATTGTCAGTGAGTACCTTATTCATTTTGTCATATTGTAAAGTTCGTCTTTTTGGCCTGTTTGAATCAGTATAGTTCTTCAGGATATGTTCACATCAGAATGTTTTCTTTTATTTTTATATTTTTCAGTCAGGCTCTCTTTGGTTTGGCACGAAAGCGTCAATTTGTAATCTCGGGAAATTTTTAAATAGTAAAACTATCAAATTCCAAACTAGAATTATGAGGCCATTTGCCCACCTTCATCCAGAATATGAAATGAATACAATAAAACTACGTACTTGTAGTGAAAGCCGGCCCTGAGGGATCCGGCATGTACATTAACTGAGTTTACCAACTGAGTGATGAAGCCATTCTTCTGATGGCATCATGACGGGTATATATTTGCTTTTTTTTCTGAATAAATGAAATCATCGACCCTCCTCTCTTTATGCTCTGGTCCATTCCATAGCTTCCAGAGTAAGTCGTCTCAGACAATTTACTTAAAACTGGCACGAGGCATCAAGTATGATTTTATCATACTTGATATCAATTAAGTATAAGGTTAAAAGACAATAAAAAGGTGTACATCGTAAAGATGTTCATCGTCAAATTTAAGACATTAAGGCTACAGTTGTCTGATAACTTGTTTGTGCATTAAGTTTCACATTCTCTTTCGACAAAATTAAGTCAATATAAAGTCAGATAAAAGATATCTTAAAGAGTTCATTTCTTTAATGTGCAGAGAGGGAAATTTGAAGTAAGAAATTGAGGATTGAAAGTCCTCTTGGCAAATACTGAGGACAACAATTAAATTAAGGAAATGGAATAAAAATCTCTTTTGACAAATTTACCTTTAAAGAAAAGCTCAATTCTTCGAGTAAATTAAGTTTGGAGAGAGAATTAAGGTTAAAGACTTTTCCTTTTGAAGAAATATCTTTTTCTCTTACACTTGTTATTTGCAATCTTCACGCTTATGTTTTCATTCTTGGCATTGCTTCAAGAAATAGGCAATGTTGAAAATTTTTCACGAGAAACAAATTTAAGAATAACCTAAAAAATAAATGTCATTAAAGAGATTCACTGAAGAGAGAAGAAGCACAATATCACATGATTATATCATTTTTCTCTAAGAACATAACGATAACAATAAATTGGTAAAGAATGATTCATTTAATTTTCATCAAGTCATATAAAATTTTAATTTTTATAAGTGGATTGATACCATGAATAAAGATATAAAATGCATCACTAATTTGGATCTTGTCCTATTGCTCGAAGGTCCGAAATCGATCGGTTACAGTTGGATATCTAAAATCAAGTGAGATTCAAATGGTAATGTGGAATAATTTCACCTTGTTTGTAATAACTCATAAAAAATAGTCACACATCTAATATATTGTGAGATAAGATCTAATATATAAGTAAGGATGTACCAATACATCTTTAACTTGATTAATGACATTTGAAGAGCTACTAGGTCTATTACTTTGCACTTAGGTTAGGTCATTATGGGTGGTATCAGAGCCGACTTATAATTGTATTAAATAGTAATATTATATTGGTTGGTGGGTTGTGAAAGAAAGAGGCAATAGACGGCAAGGTGTGTATAGATCTTTAATTTGATTAATCACGTTTGAAGAGATTTAATGAGACTCTTTGTTTTGATGATAGACTCTTTCAGGATAATTATAGTATTGTTGATACATTTTGACTTTGAATTATATTAGGTGGATGTAAAAATTTTGTTCTTTAGGAGTGACATTGATGAAACAATTTATAGTGTAGCCAAATAAATTGTGTCCAAAGATGCAAAGAATATATAGTTTACAAATTAAGAAAAATCCATATATGGGCTCAAATAACCTTTTTGTTAATTATAAATTTCATCAGATTATTATTTCGTACAGTTTTGAGATAAAAGCCGTTGGTAATTACATAAACCACAACTTCAATAGGAGAAGATTATCAAGATATATTCCTATTCCTAAAGATAAGTTTCGTCTCAATTAGTTTTCATAATTAAAATTGTCTTTTAAAAGTCATATATCGAGTACTCATAATTCTATGACTAAACCTGACAATTTATAATTGAGTGTATGGTTCTCTCACACCAAACCCAATTGGTAATTATCTGAAACCTTACCCTCAAGATTAGATTAGATGAGTTTTGTGGGTACATGACCCAAAAGGAATCCCTAGTTCCCCCTAGACAAGTACCAAAAATGAAACACCAAGTTCTCCATGCAACCTCACAAACGTCATGCCAAAAGAGCATCATACCCGTACCAAAAAATGGAGTGTTTGACACCCTCTCTAATCTGGCACATATCCATAGTGGACTCCTAACGGTATCAGCGAGTGTATTGTCAAGTCAAATTACACAAATTATTGTGGAAAAATATGAATTAGCAATGTTCATACGAACAAAAATATCATATGACAATTGGCTGGTAAACTAATGGAAATGGGGAGCTAGAGCTAGCCATTAGATTGATTTTTTTCATCTAACATAAATATTGGATATAAGAATTGGCTGGTAAACTCATGGAAATAGGGAGCTAGAGCTAGCCATTAGCTTGATTTTTTTCATCTAACAGAAATATTGGATAGGCGGCATACAAGTGGACTGTGATTTATGTAGGTAGAGAGATCTCCCAAACCATAGCCAGCATAATATCCCTACCGTTGCGTACAGGAAACTGACCGGGGATAGTGGTTAAGGCTCATGGTACTCGATTTAAAGATGTTTACCGAACCCATACATGAATTTCAAGATGACAAGAATTTCTTGCGAATGGTATATATTGAGCCAGATTGCAATACCGCAAAAAGAACAAAACAACTAAGTGAAACGATTCCTATTTATTCTGAGTAGGACTAACTTTAGAAGGTTTTATTTTTATTTTCTCCAAGTTTAGAATTGATTTTTATTCTCCTGAAATACAACTGGCCGAAGTCACAGCTCATAACGCAAATAATAATTATAATGAAGTTGTTTCTGCTGTTTCACCGTCACGTGGATAGTCTCACCCATTCTACCGCAGGCTTTCCGAAATGATCTCCCACTAAAAGAACTCCGTGGGCGGCTGGATCCAACCGGCCAATAACCGGCGGTCAGATAGGACTGGATTAAATGGATTACCAAAATTACAAATGTGTTAATATTGGCTAATTAACAAATAATAGTACATTAAAAATTTTAAAATAGATATAAAATAAAAGACTATAATAAATAAAATTTGCTTATATACAAATCAAGGAACAAATAAGTAATATAGAAATAATTTTTAATTAATATGCATTGCATTCTAAATCAATATAAATTTATGTAAAAATTTAAACCACTTGACAATTGTCAAACACAAGAATATTGAATTGTTGAAGATAATATAATATCGCACGTCCCACTAGCAAATAACCATTATATATAATATAAAAGTCAAGATTTTTAATATAGTATTGTCACATGTCACATATCTATTGAATACTATATTAGAGAAATTACTTGGTGGAAGACCGACTTGGATCTTTATGCACAATATTCCAAACACGGATAATTAATTAATTGGTAAAAAGATTAATGTTTTCATCATAAATAATCATATTTAAATTTCATAATTTTTTAAATTATTTCAAATTGAATAAATGTGGCATAAATAAATAAAATAGATTGATTTTAAAATGCATAGAACACATGCATATTGCTTGCGGTTTATAATGCTAGTATAAAATAAGATAATAAATTTGGACCACTGGAATTAGAAATTGGCTTATTATGATTGGTTACTCCTATTTTTCATCTTTATTAAAATTTTAATTTAATTAAATAAACGAAAATAATAATAAAATATAGTTATGTTTATCACTTCCTATCATGTGTGCATATTGACTCCAATTATCCATCTAAATCATATTTACGATTTAGTTATTAAAAAATTTGAAAATAATAATAATGATGATAGAATAAAATAGTGTGAGTGGGCACGGGTGCGCGTGTGTTAATTATCAAACACTAATTATGTATATTTATCAATTTTTATAAGGAATTCTAATTTAACTAATTTTAAAATTCTGAAAAATAATAAAAGCAAACGTATGTTTATCTCTTCTTGTATTATTCGTGCTTATTAACTATCATTTTTCATATTTCTTATGATTATAATTTAACTTCTTAAAAAATCTAGTATATGAACAGGAGGAGGCTACGTTGCAGCATAGCCATCTTGGTTGTGCTGCCGTGTTCCAACCATTGGATAAAATCCAACGGTTGGACATCTCCCCCCCACCCCCCTTTCCAAAAATAAAAATGCCAGCCTTTGCCCCGCTCCCCGACGCAACCTTCACCCCCCACAGGCGCAGCCCTCATCCCCCACCCCCCGTCGCGTCCCTCACACTGCCCCTTCGCCGCTCGCCTGCTGACCACTGCACCCGCCCCCCTATTTTGGCACGCCACATTGGGTCACCTGGGGAAGAGGCTAGGATGGTCGTTGGAGGTCGTCGCCAGGGTTGGTGGCCGACGACGACGTGTGGAAGGTGGGCGGCAGTGGGTGGTCGGGAAGGAAATCAGTAGGGAGAGGGGGAAGGAAGGGAGGCAATGGCGAAGCAGCGACAGCAATGGCCAGTGGCATCCCTTACTGGCAGCGGGCAGACGGCGACGTCTCTGGTTGACAGCGGGCGGCCGATGGCAAGGTCGCCGGCGGTGGGGTGGTGTGGCAAAATAGAGGGGTGGCGCGACAAAAGAATGAAATGAGGATGGCAATTTTATAATAAAAACTTTACTCACTCCAAACTCGAGTTAATATTACGAAATATATCCCGAAAAATATAAAATAAATAGAGTAAAATGTTATAAAATAAAATAATCGAGTTCTAACTCGAATAACATGCTCTAAACCTAGTAACTCATCCAAAACTAATAAATAACACCTCCTAATGCGGTCGAGGGGAAAAGAAATGGGTTTAGGTGCGGGGGGGGGGCGTAGTTTTGTAATAAAAATATATAGAAAAATATAGAAAATACCATAAAATAAAATAATCGAGTTCTAATGGATTATTTTATTTTATGATATTTTAATTTATTTATTTTATATTTTTTGAGATATATTTCTTAATATTGACTCACGTTGGGAAAGAAATTGTAGCGATTGTTTTGTAATAAAAACTTGACTCGATTTCGACACGAGTCAATATTACGAAATACATCCCAAAAAATTATTAAACAAATACAGTGAAATACCATAAAATAAAATAATTAAGTTCTGATGGATTATTTTATTTTATGGTATTTTACTTTATTTATTTCATATTTTTTGAGATACTTGCTCTCAACTCAAGTCAATATTATGAAATACATCCCAAAAAATTTAAAACAATGTAATAAAATACCATAAAATTAAATAATCAAGTTCTAATGGATTATTTTATTTTATGGTATTTTACTTTATTTATTTCATATTTTTTGATATACTCGCTCTCGACTTGATTCAATATTACGAAATACATCCCAAAAAATATAAAACAATACAGTAAAATATAATAAAATAAAATAATCCAATTTTAATGGATTATTTTATTTTATGGTATATTACTTTATTTATTTCATATTTTTTGAGATATATTTCATAATATTGACTTGTGTCAGGAAAGAAATTTGAAGAGGTAGTTTTGTAATAAAAACTTGACTCGCTCTTGACTCGAGTCAATATTATGAAATACATCTCAAAAAAATAAATAATACACTAAAATATCATAAAAAATAATAGAATTCTAATGAATTATTTTATTTTATTATATTTTACTCTATTTTTTCATATTTTTTGAGATGTATTTCATAATATTGACTCAAGTCAAGAGTAAATCAAGCTTTTATTATAAAATTGATCATCGTTTCATTTTTCTTCACTACCTATGTTTTCTCCCTTATCGAGCGAGTCAAGTTCTCCCCCCATCCGGCAAAGATGGGCGGCATCCAAGTTTCGAGCCGAGATGTGGCCCACTGACTCGAGTTAGGAGCGAGTAAAGTTTTTATTACAAAATTATTTTATATTATTTTTAAAAAATTTATTCGTAATATTGACTCGACTTGAGAGTAAGGCAAGTTTTTATTATGAAATTACCATCGCCCTTTCCTTCCACCCTTCTCCCCTCTTCTGTTTTGTCCGGCCACCCCACCGCCGACGACTCGCTTCCGGCCGCCCGCTACTAGCTGGAGACACCGGCTCGCCAATGTTGTCTCATCCTCGCCACCGCCTCCCTTTCTTCCCCCTCTCCCTACCCCGGCAACCCACTGCCTTCCCGTTTTCCTTCCCGATCATCCACTGTCGCCCACCAACCTTGGTGATGATGACCTCCAACGACCCTCTTCCCCCTTTCCAACTCTTCCCTAAGCCTAGATGGCACGTGCACGGCAACTTGGGTGACCCAAGGCGGCGGTGCAAAACAAGGGGCTGGATCGGGGGTGGCATGGCGCAGAGGACGGCGGCATGGAGGACAGGTCAAGGAAGACGGCGGCATGAAGGAGGCCAAGGCAATAGACGGCAAGCGTGGAGGAGGCCGGGTCGGAGAGAGGATATTGAGCTGCCGGTGTGGGGTGGGTGGGTGGGTGGGTGGGGGACGGGGGTGGCGAAATTTATTTACAGCCGTTGCATTCAATCCAACGGTTTATAGCAAACCTTTCTCCTATATATATATATATATATATATATATATATATATATATATATAAAATAGAACAAATTTTATCAAGTGCCCTCAGCTTTTTATAAAAGATTAATAAATGGCTCATTTAGATTGGTTGCTCCTATTTTCCACCAGTTTCATAAGATTAGTAAATAAATTAATAGATAATTTTTAAAAATAATTTAGAAATAATCATGTTTATCTCTTCCTATTGTACTTTTATCCAGTCCTATATGATTTCCATTTTGTCAAATTTCTAATTTAGTTATTCAAAATTTAGAAAATTAATAATTGGAGAAAATAATAAAAATAATAATGAGAAATAGTTGGTTTTTTCAAAAAAATAGTAAATATATAAGAGGTATCATAGTGAATAAAATGCTTGCAGTACTCAAATACTCAATAATATTTTAATTAATGAAAAGATAAAATTTAAGAACAATATGATATAAATAAACTTACTAATTTTTGTATAATTTTAATATGATATACATTTGTAAAAAAATAGGATTTGATAGTAGGTCAATACTCAATACAAATTATAAAATAAAAAAGATGATAATTAACATATAAAAAATATACACGAGCCCATAAGACATGCAGGTGTACCTCTAGACTATATATATACATATATATACACTAAGATGAGCAACAGATCTAGTCATCCAATTAAAAAGATGGCCTAGACTAGATCCGGTATATATATATAAATCCTCCTCTCACTCAACCTTGTTGCGGTGGCAAGATCAGGCCAACTGCGGTTGGATTTTGTCGGACCTTCGGTAGGTCCAGCCACGGTGGGCTTGATATGGCTGATTGGGGCACGGCCATATATGGTTGTGATTGGCTGGATTCAACCGCCAGCAATGGTCAGTTTTGATGGAAATAAAAATAAATAAATAAATAAACTGACCATTGTGATGGCAAGATCCGACCACAGTTGACAAAATACGATTATGAGAATGGCCAGTTTTGACAATAATAATAATAATAATCGACTATTAGAACGGCCAGTTTTGACAATAATAATAATAATAATAATAATATTATTATTATTATTATTATTATTATTATTATTTGTCTAAACCATGTAATTGAACCCAAGTAATCGAAACCCTGGTTGAGCTCATGTCTTCATAACTAATCATCAGAAAGCCCACGGTGGTTCTAAAATCCAAGGAAGAAAATAAAGAGAAAGAAAGAATAAGAAGGGCATATAAGGATTTTGGGGACTTGATATGAGGAATCAAAAATGGTTGGACAAGGATTCAATTGTCGTATTCAGAAATTGCATAGGTGCGGGAAGTTCTATAAAAGCACCACATTAACGTGAAGAAAGGGGGGCTCGTACGTTGAAAGAAAAAACAAAAAAAGGAAAGAACATAAGAAAGAAGTAGGAAAAGGAGGGAGAAGGGAAGGAGCCCCCGCCTAAAAACCTTTTCGGCAACCCCCCAACCATTGTTCCCATCAACAAAAGCAGGACCACCTTCCCCGCTTGTCGCCCACCTCCTGGAGAGCTTTTGAGGAGTTATAGAGATTATCATCCACCCACGTACTCCGCTTGCTAATCACCATCACTGTTTGAGATTATCTTAGAGTCAAACTGTTCATCACCGCTTTGCCACAATAGAATCTACTTGGAAGGTGAGTTTTTCTATTTAGCAAGTGAAAACAGAGGAGTTTGAAGCAGAAAATTGTTGTGGAGAGTTGATTCATGGTTGTTCTCTGACCAACGTCAACCGTTCACAACCCAACTTTGGTGTCCAAAGTGAAGCCAATGAAGCAATCTTCAGTTTTAGGCGGAGTCCCGTCAAAGTTTGTCATCACAATCAAATGAATTTTACAAGGAAATTCCTAATCGGAGAAGATAGAAAACAGAGGAGAAAATTTCCACAGAGAGTTGATTTCGCAACTATTTTTTGACCAACGCCGGCCGTTCACAACCCAACCTTGGTATCCAGAAGTGAGATCTTTCATCGGGTGGAGTGTAGCTAGAGTTCGTCGTCACAATCGCCGAAATTATGCAAGGAAGTTGCTAACCGAAAAAGACAGAAAATAGAGGAGAAAACTACCGCGGAGAGTTGATTTCACAGTTGTTTTCTGGCCAACGCCGGCCATTCATAACCCAACCTTGGTGTCCAAAGTGAAGTCAATAAAGCGATCTTCAATTCTGGGTGGAGTCCTATTGAAGTTCAACATCTCCATCGCCAAAATTTTGAAAGGAAATTGCTGATCGGAGCAAAGAAAGGACACAAAACTGCCAACTTGCAGTCCTCTGTCTGGCCAGGCCAAGCCACCAAAGGCCAGACCGACACTGCCACTGGACTCTCCTCAACACCGTTAACAAACCTGAGTTGGGATCCGCTACTGGAAAAGCCACCACTCGCAAGAAAACTACCCAAAAGAGGCACGCCAAACAAGTGCAACAGCAATGCACAGTCAACTTTCCAGCTTTTGTCTGACTGATCGGAGCCACCTCAGGACAAGAACCCACCTCCAATCGATCGCTCTTGTCTTCGGGTACAAAACCAGATCAAGCTCTACAGCAGTAAGCCACCACCTTCACCAAAAAGCAACGACAAATCTCAGCCAAAAGACATTGCCGCTAAAAGTTTCCACTGCCACTACCACCCCTCTACGCTGACACTAACTTTAGGACCACCACCAATACACTCAACAGTGGAAGATCTACCGATCTGGGCAATCGCCACCGGCCGCCAACACCAGGAACGCCGTCGTCAGAATCGCCAAAGCCACCACTACACTCAACAATAGAAGATCTATTAGACCTGTTTATGGTGTCATGTCCGCGACCACATCCTGCTACCCGACGATCTGATCATATCCGAACTGATCCAAACCGTGATTGCCACCCCAGACTGTGTCTATGACCCACTCGTGAACTGAATTGGAGCTAGCGCACCATGCACATAGAGAGAAAATCAAGCCCACATACACCACCCGGTCTGGTTTAGTATTTATTTACTTTGGGCTGGGTTGTTATAAATGGTATTAGAGCAACCTGGTTCCATATTAGATGGTGGGCTGGACTACGGACGTTGGTTAGGCTGCCGGTCACGGGCCAAAAATGGACGTGGGCTAGGGTTAGCAACGAGCCAAGACTAGGGACGTTGGCTAGGCTGCCTGTCACGGGCCAGAAAGGTCGTGGGCTGGGGCTAGCAACGGGCCAAGTATAGGCATTTTGGGGACAAAATTTCCTAAAGTGGGTGGATTATGAGATCCCTTAGTCCCACATCTAACACCTACTGGGAGAAGATCATGTTTATAAGTGAAAATGGACTATAGATCTTTAACTTCGGTTAACCATTTTAAAGAAATGACTTAGGCTCATTACGTTGCACTTTGGGTCGGGCCGTTACAGGTATTGTTCGAATATTTTTAGTGACATGTAAGTATACATAGTTGAAACAAGTAATATAATGATAAATTCGAGTATCGTTCCCACAGAGAGACGAATTTTCTTAAATTAATTAAAGAATATCAAATTAAGAGCAGAACAAAATAATTAACTTAACTAAATCTAAATAATTACTTTAAATAAAAGTGAAGTTAAAATGATAAAACTCGTTCTAGAGTCGAATTTTCATTAATATGAATTTAATCTTCATCATATCTTAATCTTATCTTTTATTCTCTCGGATTGTCGATATAGGATAATTATATGACAAGGTGGTTCCTGCTCCTTCATGCTTCTATTATTTTGCCTCAATTTCTACCTCTCGGTGATAATTGATTAATCAACAAATTAATGTATTGAGATTTGCCTTATAATCACATACGATGTTGTGTATCTCCCGACCACAATAACAAAAGACTCATCGTATGATGAATTATCAATGACTAATCTAATTAATTTCTCCTAAAATCTAATTAAACTTCATGATCTAAGAAATAGGTAATCAATCTCCTCTTAGCATTTAGAACATGATAATTCAAACAAGCCGATTGAATAAAAGAGTAAGAGTTTGAAATAAATTCAATTAAATCATGCTAAGTTCCATTTTTCTCTAGAACGAAATAAAAGACTACTTCATGATAAAAATAGAAATTAATATAAAAGAAACTAATTTTTATTATTTAAGGAAAAGAAATTACTAAAACTAGAAATATTTTCTTTCACTAAACTGTTAAGCTAAAAGTTGAGATATGATAACAACAAATGACCACCCCTTTTATATAAAAGTGGAGATATTTATACATGGGAAGTACAAAATCATATAAAAATCCTGGGTAAATATTGTATATTTTAGTGGTGAAGTTATTTAAGGATTTGAAGACAAGGGGAAGAACCAGGGCATTGAAGTCAAAGTTATCAAAGGCGAATTTATTTAAAGGTGATAACTTTGGGAAAGAGTTATTATTATTTGCATTTTATATTGAGTTTTTGTCATGTTTCAAATTGTTTATATATCAATTTTATTAGTTTAGAATTTTATTAGATATTATTAATAATGCGAAAAATTATTGTGATTTTGTTGTAAAAAGTGTTAATTAATGTTGTTCGAACAAGGTTTAGAAGACAATCCTTAGCCAACTAATAGGAGTTTATAGCAACTACTTTAAGGATAAGCAAAATCTTCTTAGAGATAAGCGTGATCTTCATAAAGATATGCTATAAAGATCTTTGGAGATAAGGATATCCTTGGACGTTAGGGATAAGCATGAACTTTATAAGATATTCTTAATGATCTTTAGAGTTGTGGATAAACACAGTAGAAGCACTATAAAAGGGGACGTCCTCTTGTGAAGAAAAGAAGAGAGAGAACAACATTAGACGGCTAAGAGACAGCACGAAAGACAAGAGAAGGAAGACGAAGAATTTGGATCAGAAGAAGAACATGTTTCCTCCAAAAGAGTTTTTCCTTATTTTGATTTATTTTTCTTTGTAATTAAACGATGTCTTTCATATCACAAATGAATTTCTTGTGTTTAATCAAAAACTTTATGGAATAATTTTTCTAAGATTTTCAATAACAACTAGTGCATGGATTAATAAAAATTACTAATTTTTATCTAAGTGATTATGATGTTGGATTATCTATTTTATTCTATGCATTAATGCTATTATTAGCCTGATCACCTATTAATTGATCTAGAGATTTGATCTTGTCTAAAGATAGAAACATTAAATTTGTCAATGAATAAATTAGTCTTTGTTCATCTATTTTAAGTGATTCACATATGAGATAGAGATATACTCATATGTCTTGGGTAAATGTTAAGGGCAAAATTTAAAGTATCATTTTGCATACATAATTTCATAGAGATATAGAAATTGGGTGCGAGTGATAAGTTCATGGTGAATCTAAGAGATGTCATAAGTAATTAATTCTCGTGGTTAATAATCCAAATATACAATTCATAGGTAGAAGTTATAACTTCAATCATATAAAACACTAGCTAATATTAAAAATCCTAGGTTTGTCGTCTTGAGGTTAACATTTGATTTAAATATTGCATTTTAGATTAATTTAATTTTAGTTTATAATTAAATCACTCTTTGAATTTTTCTTTCAATTAAGTATAATTAATTAAATTAATTTTTTGGCTACTGTGTCACTTGCGTTATAATTTTCACATCAAAAAGGCAACAAAATTCATTAATTTGTGTAAAGTGTAAAATCAAAGAAAAAATAATAGATTATGATTATCAATTTCACTGTAGACTGACTTAGTGATTCAAATTAAACCCTAAAGAAGTACATACAAAATTGTGATGGCAACATTTAATTTATTTTTTAGCTCACACCGTTTCTTTGAACAACAAGGCCTTTATTCACACCAAACCCACTCATTTAACGCGAAACAAAGACTCAAAGACGTGCGATCGAGGGGTGGCAATCCCACTCCTTTGCACGGTAGGTAAGATCTACTACCAATGGCCAATTTGACCCTAAAAAATCGGACGGGTCATGGTTGGCTGGATTCAACCATCGGCAATGAAAGAGGGAGCAAAGAAAGGTGGGCGGAGGTGGGGCATAGATTTCTTTTTATAAGATTTAATTAGGGTTGTCTTTATAATTGGACACTTCATAATCAATTGGGCTCAAATAACTTGTACGAGTCATTGTTCGTATAAACTATATATATATATATATATATATATATATATATATATATATATAGGGGAAAAATCACAAAATAGAAAATAACAAAATAAGGAAACATTACTGTAGGGCATGAAATTTATTAATGGGCCATGAAGGGTTGTATAATTAGATGGGTGTAAATAAAACCTAATTCTAAACTTTATATAAATAATAAAAAATAAAATCTTACAAATTAAGTCCCACTCGAAAAGTCCTCTTGTAATGAATAAATGGAAATTGAAATTCATAAGAAAATCTTATCTTGAAATTCATGTTTCGATTTAGATTAGGGAGGCAAACATGTATATACGTGGATTAGGGAGTACCATAATATATTCAGTTTGGGGATGATATATCATGCTTATTAATGCCTACTTAATTAAGTGCTCCCTTAATTTAACAATAAAATGAAAATTAATTGTCATATTTTGTGTAACCATTATATTTTTAAAAGGATATTTTGTTAAATTTAAACGTATGGGCTTGTCCCCATTACATAGTCCATTGCATATAATGGGCTTCACAGCGTGAAGACTGAAGACCATCACCAGCCCATTAGCGTAAACTTACAAAGTTCGAAATATTATACCTTCAAAAAGCAAAGTTAGAACAATATTGCGATGAAGAAATGTAGACTTCACAACATGCGAAACATATTTACTCAGAAATCAATCTCATAACAAATAAAATTATAAACGAAATATGGCATTTTCTCACTAATGCAAGCAACCTTTGTTCTATCAATTTTGACTATTTTTGTTTCGTTAATTTTTTTGGCAACAGATTCTTGTAAATTGAGTTTTATTTCCCTTTTGAAATAGTAAATTGTGGCTTTAAAATTCAGGATATATGGAAGCTAAACAAGGCTGCAAGACTAACATGCAGATATTTAGTAATGTCAAAAATTTCAAAGCTACTGGCAGCTAAAAAATGGGTATAAAATTAGCTTATCAGCTGATATTTTATCCAAATATTAATGGGATATGTGTCGTTGACCAATCAAGTCCCAGGCATACACTTTATATTAAACATAGAGAATGTATATTACTGTTTATGATACGTACTGAATGACTGGTTCTCTTCACTTCCGCTTTTTGGTTGACATGTTCGCCTATAAAAATTAGATTTGTCATTATCCAAGACGTTAGCCAATGGCCTAATCTGTAACCAACTAAAATCAAATTCTCGAACAATTCCATCTTTGTCTGATGTGATAACACGTTGAATACTTCCTGCACGCATGTTACAAAAGTCATAAGATTGAAATCAGAATGCAGCAGCATCATGGGCATCTTGATTGAACATGTGGAAAGCAGTAACAGAGACAGTGTTTGGTCTTGGCATCACAACCCTACAAGGGCAATATATCAACCTCTATTTAGTGGCTTTTGACCATTGCTCTTTGGAAGAGCATATATAATTGGCCCAAAATAAAGCAATTGAGTGTTGCTTTGCCATGAAGCATGACTTGGTATACAGGCCCACGCCTCAACTCGAAAATCAAGCCCGGAATCACGTCATACACATACGGTTTTTAGCTTTCCTGGTCCAGCATCCTCACGATTGATCTCCATTGCTTCCCCATGCCACAAGAGACTTGCTTTCACATACTTCTTCCCTTCCCGCACACACCCAGATATATATAACTATATATGGTTATATTAGCGAAAAATATCATTTTTTCATTTATTTTACTCAATTCATAATTTAATTATAATTAATAATCATGTTTTTTATATTATTTTGTACCAATTCCATTCTAAATCTTAATTATTTTATTAATATATATTGGTGTACATGGATGGTATAGTCGTCTACCGCGAGACTTAACATTCCATCGTGACATATCATTTTCAAAGTCAAATTCTGCGCATAGTGCATTCCCAGGAAGATCTTCTCCACCGGCTAATTACATCCAAAATCTTCATTTTGTAACGGGACTCCTCGTCAAATTTTTCTTAAAAATATAATTAAATTTATTTTTATATTATATCATACATTTTTTACATATATATTTTCCAGTAAAACAAAATCATTATTAAATTAATTTCTTATTAGAATACTCGTACATTAAGCAGCACATTCTATTCGATTTTATACTTTGTAGTTTATTATACTTATAAAAAATAACATATTCTAATATGCTATTAAAATTCATATTCGTATTAGAATAGTATAACTCTTCATGAATTAGAAATACAGTTACAAATTTAGAATATTTTTTAAATTAAATCAATCGCAAATTTATAATTATTTAAAAAACACTTAAAAAATAAATAAACTAAATAAAATAATGTGTTACTTTAAAAAAACTATTTCAATGTTGCCGCACATTGTAGAGTGTACGTTATATTTGATTTCGTACTCTTTCATATTTTATTGTATTTTAAAGAAAATTAAATAAATTTCAAGTTTTTCAACTAATCAAATTAAAAGTCAGATAAGGATGAAAAATAGAATTTAATAAACGAACTTGTTTTTTATTATTTTAAAACTTTTTAACAATAAATTAGAAAATGGTTTATTATGATTGGTTAATCTCATTTATGTTATTAAAAAATTGAGAAAATAGTAAAAAAGTGTGTGTATGCCAACTTATATATTCCATCTTTATTGGATTATTTATTTTATTGATAAAAAATATAATTAAAAATAAGTGTGTTAATTCCTATTCAGAATTTGTAATTAATTACGTTATAAATTTAATAAAATTCTTAATTAAAAATTATAAATTGGCTTATTATGCATGGTAATTGTACTCCTACTATAAATCATTATCGTATTTATAATTTAATTAATTAAAAATATTCTGAATTTTTTTAAAAAAACTAGCCTATCGACTCCTATTATATTTACCATCTTTATAGAGATCTTTAAATATCTTAAAAAGTTTTTTTAATATTCAAAAAAATAGTACGAGATTTTTTGTTTTATATGTAAACATTGTACTTCACAGATAATTGCAAATATCTTAATAAAATTTGAAATAGTGATAAAACAAAATACCAGATTTATTCATTAAGACATAAGATTGATCAACCCCGCATGAATATAAAAAATTACTTGTCATATTTGTTGTTTAAATATACAAGTATAAATTAGATCTTGATCCGTGGTGCACTAGATTCCTGTAAGATATATGGGGGATAAAAGGCCGGGAGGGGCTCAATGCATAATCAATATCCTATGAAAGGGGGTTGTAAGGTTTGTATTGTTAATTTGTGTGTGCTGGGTTTATATATCATGTTAAACTCGAAAACGAACTGCATGGTTGCATGAATCGGAATCGGAATCGGTTTTACAGAGAGTTGGAATCGGAATCGGAATCCGTCGGAATCGGTCATATATAATAATTTGACAATTTATAATATAAATATATTAAAATTGGGTATTGATGTTATTTTGATATTATTCTGTGTATTATAGTTTATGATATTTTTAAATATTTTTTAAGATTTTTTTAAAATTATTTAGAATTAATTATTATTTTTAACTCGAGTTAGACTTGAGTCAACTTTTAATTATAAGAATGCCACTCGCTTTTACTCCCCGCCGCCGTCGGCCCGGTCGGCGGCGAGTCTCGCGACGGCGATGTCCGAGGATGTCAGCAGCCAGGTCGATGTCGGCAGCCCGGTCGGACAAACAGTCGGCGGCCAAGAGCCGACGGCGAGTCGGCGGCAATTCGTGCATCACAGCCTGATTCGGTCCGGCCACACGTCGGCGGCGACGAGGTCGGCAGCCCGGTCGGCGGCGAGCCCGGAGTCGGGACACACGGCGGAGGGCGGAAACGGGGCGGCGGCGTGGGGGGAGCGGGTTTGATTTTAGGTTTTTAAAATCCAAATTACCATTTTACCCATGCTTAAATAATTTAATAAAAATCATATATAGGGTATTTTGGTAATTTCCTAAAAAATCGATTCCGATTTAAATCGGCCGATTCCGATTCCGAGTTAAATCGGTCGGAATCGGCCGAACTCGGGCGATTCGGTAACCGATTCGGGGCCGACCGATTAGGCCCCAAAATTGGATTGACACGATACCGATCCGATTTAAATCGGCCGATTCCGCACGGAATCGGTCGATTCTTGCATAAGAGAAACCAAAGTCATCTTTGCAAACTCCACTGTATATATTATATACGTGGTAATATCTCATAAATATGATTTTTCATGCTGGCATATCCAACCTACTTGCGGACTTTGCAGGAAGGTCAATTTGTCCAACCTAATAGCCAATACCCACTAAGAGAAGTATTAACTATTGAGAACAATCCCATCACGAAGAACATTCGAAACGGTCGGCCATTTCTCGATTAAAAATACAAATGATAAAAACAACAGATAAACTCATGAATCAAACCAATATTAAATTGAAACAAGGTGATTATATGGTTAATGATTTATCGATAAATATTTGGTAACTTTACTTTAAATATTAATTATTATAATAAATGTTAAATTCACACATAATTTAAGTATCCAATTTCATTTTGATGTAAACATTCAATTAAGATTTTTGTGAATTATTTTATATTAGCACTGTCAACTTACGGTATTAAACAAACTTAGGGTGTAATACAACCTATGTAAAATCATAAATTAAAATCAACCGTATATTAAAACATAAAAATAGTAAAGAATAAAAACATAGTTAGAAATAAGCTAATTTGTAAATTAAATAAAAGCTCATGAAATCAATTATAAACGGTACCATACGAATAAAGTATGTAGTAACCATTAACCAGGAGATTTATATTAAAAAAACATTAACCAAGCGGTAAGTGTATGTGTACCCTTAGGGGCTCTACATGCGTGATAAATATATAAATAGAGTTGGAAACTTGATGGAATTTAGTTGGCGGGAGGCTTCGGTGATCTATTGCACCATAGTTAGAAGCATAAAACATTCAAAATAGAACAATTTGATTTAATAAATTAATAATGTACCTTACATATTTTTCTCATAGGTAGAAGAATGTGCTATTTCTTAAAGGCCGGTTAGATGTTTCCTTCACTTGAAAAATCACTGGGTATATATAAACTACAAAAGAGCCTCATTCTAAATCACACATTCATTCACTTCACAATAAAAGATTAATAAATAGTAGAACCCTCTACTTCAAATTTATTTATCTCATCAAAAAACGTAACGCTAAAAATCACCTACGTTAATAATATCCTTACTTGGAAGTTGACTGACTCATATTATTATATTTTCTGAACATTATAAATACGTTACAAAAATTGGAATCAGAATCGGATGGAATCGGAATCGATTTTCGAGGGAGTCAGTGAATCGGATCGAATCGGTCTAAATCAGCTGGGAATCGATTCAGTTGAATCGGTCCAAATCGGTCTAATGTAAAAATTTTAATTTAGTCAAAATTGGTAGGTTATTAGTTACAAAATATATCATTTTTATGTTAAGATGTGTATTATATTTTTTGATATTTTTCATATTTTTTTAGATTTTTTTGAATTATTTAGAAGTTAATTATTATTTTTGACTTGTGTCAAAGTCGAGTTAAACTTTTAATTACGAAAATACCACCTACATTTTCTTTCCCACCCCCCCCCTTCTCTCTTCTCGATGCCGCCCATCCCCCTTGCCCTGCCCTACCACCTTGTCACGGCCCTCACCGCCCCTACCGCCCCGTCCCATGTCGCCTTATCGCCCCCCACCCTGCCCTCGTCGCCGCCCTCACCATTGCGGTCAAGGGGCAACACACGGGATCGGTGAGAAGGGGCTGCAGCAGACGGCTGGAGGAAAGGGGTGGCGACAGACGAGAGGAAGGAGGACAGATGCAAGGGGCGGCGGTGAAGGAAGGGGCGGAGGCAGGGACGGCACACAGGTCGACGGCGGCGGAGAGAGAGGGGCGAGATCGGTGGCGGCAGACGAGCAGAGGGAGGGATCGGCGGCGGCGGACGGGCAGAGGGAGGGTAAGTAATTTATTTTAGGTTTTTAAACTTTTGATTCCACTTGTACCCGTGTGTAAATAATTTATTTAATATCATATATAGGGTATTTTTATCATTTACCTATAAAGCTAATTCTTTCTGATTTATCCCGATTCCGAATTAGTCGAAATAGGGGGTAAATCAGCCAATTCGTCGACCATTTATTAAAAACACAATTCAACGCCTATTTTAGATCGGATTACTTCCGATTCGAGTTAAATCGACCAATTTTAAGTGGAATCGGTCGATTTCTTCATCTACAATACATAGTTATTTATTTATTATAAAATATTTAAAATTACAAAAAATCTAATAAACATGTATATGTAGGGTATTCTTTAGGACAGCAAATATATACGTCGACCTATTGGTACGTAGTGGCAACAAAGAAATGGTGCGCGGAGCTGTGGATATATAGTATGTATCCTGGTGCCTTGCTAAAAAGTCGGTTTAAAGAAGTAACAATATTAAGCCAAAAGACAAGATAAAGGTAGGCATTAATGAAAGTTGGTTGTGATATGTACCAAACTGGTTGTTAATCATCATTGGTTCTATCATTAATCATAAGCGACACAATCAAGCACATCATCTCTATTTCTGCTTTGATGTCCACTAGCAAGAGAACACACTAAATATTATTAAAAGCCCACTCCCAATGTGACACCATCATCCTATCGAAGCCGATCTTTTCTAACAGTGGGCACCCGGACAAGACGACATACTTCCCCGGTAGATGAGGCTGGTAAAGTGGGAAGTAGTATATCAAATATCAAATGAAACAATAATGAAAGGAGGATTGATTGCAAAGAAAGAAGCGTGCATCAGCCGAGTAGCCTGTATTTTCCCTCTTTTGCAGCCCTTTTGACATCATTCCATTATTCCACCAAAAACAATTACCGTATTATTATTATTTCGAGGAAGATGATGATGATTTGGATGAGCGATGAAATGTGGTGGTCAAAGAAGGGAGAGGGCGATGGGCAGAAAAAAAGGTTACACTTTTAAGCCTCATTGGGAGCATGTGTGTTGAGGCGTTGTCTCGCTTTAGCACTATAATAATGCATATCAATGCTTTAAAGGCGGAACACTAAGATCAATTCATTGTCGTTACCAGTCCACTCCACATTGAGATTGAAGATCAGCATGGAAGATTGGTTGGTGGGTTGGGCATCTGATGATGATGCCAACCGTGACTGACAAAGTAAATTTTTTCCTTTCTCCCACTAGTATCCCCTTCTCGCCCTGGGCTTTCTTCTTTTTTCTCGCTGTCTCGGACTATCTTTTGATATGATTGCACAAGGAAGAGTGCATGATTGACCACACGAGAGGCGTATGTGCCAAGCGAATGCTTCTGAGGTTCGCCTTTCCACCTTCTTCCATGGTAGAGCTAGCAGCAAAGACAGACTATCTAACCTCCGTGCTTCATACATACAACTCATGGTAGTAGATGTAACTTATGGAAGTTAGCCTATTAATCTAGACTTACTTAAGTGGCTATTCAAAATCATAAATATTGTGGCCGGCCGATGCAGACGAGGCTATATATTGGGTTTTTAATGCCGAGGTGCCCAAAACGCTCGATCAATTGAGGAGCGATGCAAAGCCGCAGCTGGCTGCTCTACATTGCGGCCAGGTCTGTGCCAGTCACGGGTTCGGGGCTCTATGCAATAGTGGACGCTCACGTATCCTAGCCTCAATATATATAATAATAACATAACTCTCTCCCTCCCTTACTGTGAGTCTGAGGTTGGCTCCTCCTCTGCCAACTATTCTTCTGGTGAAAAACCCTAATTCCCCCGCTGCATCGATTCCTCTTTATCAGCTACGAGCTGTTTACTTCACTACCCACGACGGCAGTACCGCACAGTATAATACTATAATACATAAATGTGAAAAAGTATAGTTTTGGTAGTCTTTAACAACCCGATGGTATGTATCCTTTGGATCAGGTGTTACTAGGTTTGCCTTTTAAATTTATTGATTTATTGATTGGGATATATAGGCTAGCGAGATGACGAAGCATGACCTGCACGCGAATAATGCTGTTTGGCTCTATAATTTACTTATGGACCAGCGTGCGGATGATAACCCCCAAGCTTAATTTGTTTCTCTCCTCTTTTTTTGAGGGGTTCCTCTTCGCACCATTGTTACGATTTCGTCAGTCGTCGCCTTCGTTATGCTTTTAAAAAAAAAATTTTAAAAATATTTACCCAGTTCACCTTGGCATGGCGGTGTAGCCGGGCAATACTATATTATATGAATTCTAATATTATAATTGACCTGGCAAATCTCGAAAAAGATTATTTATTAAATTAGAATGGAAAGATACTATTGAAATATACCAAAGGGGAGTCAGGAAAATTCTTTTTTGATCTCTTTCATTTTTTTACAATTCCCCAACATCTTAAATCTTATATATTTCTTGTTCCTGCTCTTTAGATTGTATCTATCTAATTTTTATACTTATTTTTATCTTTAAATTCATTCATTAGATTATTTTGAGTCACATTTGAGTTTTGGAATAAGCTTATTTTTTCAAACAAAAATAAATTTTAAGAAGCTAGTTAAAGATAACCCTCAATGGATTCGCTTATACAAGTCGCAATTAAAGTTGTAAAAATAAAAGCTTGACGTTTGCTTGTAAATAATCTAAGAAGTACGACAAGTATGAGAATTATTGAAGGTATTAAAGAAACAAAAGTATGAGAATTATTGAAGGTATTAAGGAAACAAATATAATTACTAATTCATCAGTTAATATATTCTTAAAATGTTAAAAATTAAGAGATAAAGGATTAGTAAAATCTTTAAGAAGTTAATTGATAAAAATATTAAGATTGGTGAATGTGTTTACTAAAACATACCAGGTAACAAAATACGATGACCACGAAGGGTGAATATGGAGGCGGGCGCCACTTTTGATCATCTCTATCGCAAGTCATCCAACACTGTTTGTTGACGCGGAAAGTAAATGAAAATTAAAATGACAAAAACAGGAATACACTACACCTAGTTTGGCCTCTGAGGCGCCTAAGTTGACGTCGTAGCATATATATCTCCTCCGAACAGGTTTGACGGGGAAGCAGTACGGAGGAATAGATCTTCTGATTGGCCGAATCTCCTGCCCCCACCCCAGTGCATTCCTTTTCCACCACCGTCGGTGCCCCTCACCTGTGGGTCTTGAATTGACAATGCCTCATTATTATTTGTGGGTAACAACAAGGAAAAAACTGGCCAACCAGTAAAAGAACACCCGACCCACCTTGACCAGTACAATCACAAACTATTGTCAATAATCAAAGCGAAAGTGAAATTACATACATACCTACAATATGGGTGTCATGATGATGATACATAGAGGACTTACTGTGCCATATATGATTTTATGATCTCTTCCTTCCCGATCAAAGAAAAAAATAAACCAGATAAATAAAAAAATACAAACAAGGGGAAGGAAAGTGGGAGGGACAGTAAAGGGCAAGAGAGACCACTCAATCAAACCATCATAATTGAGGCAAGAAGTGGGCCCGCAGCCCAAACTTTAGAACCGTACTAATCATTGCCTCGGTGGACTTGTCTCCTCTTCCCAAGGCATCTGTCCCCTTATTTGGCTGCAACCACATCATTGCCTCCCCTGCTCTTTCTGAGTACGTCTCTAACTCTCCTCGCCCTTGATCACCTTCACGCCACCCTCGCCCCCACTTCACGTGACCAAAGAAGCACGCCTGCCTCTCCGATTTGACCTCAAAGATCATCCCATATCCTTCAGGTCCGTTATCTTTGACATCCTTATCTTCCTCCTTTGCTTTCTATGTACTGCTCCTGTTATTTTTACGAGTAACTATCTCTCTATATGCACACATATGCTGCTTGTAAGCGGCCATGCTTTCTTTATAAAACTCAATCAATCGACAGATACCGCCCGGCCACGTGTTCTCAACTCCTCTTTATCATTTTCCCCTTCGTCTTTCCCAATTATACCATCATTGGGTCGGCTATGTCCAATAGCCTTCTTTTTAGCTACGAGGAAGTCGTCCTAGTTAGTATTTTATTTTACCGGTGATTATTTATTAGTCATAAGTTGCGGTAGGTGGACCCGCATTTATCATACATTGTACTGTGCCCGGACAAACTCATGCTTCTCTCATGTGAATCGTCCTCCGCATCACACCATTTGAATGAACTTATCATTAAAGTGTTGCATGACTCCAATTATTGACGCCCAAGCATGACACAATGGGCCCTTGTTAACCAGGACGAGCCTCCCCCACCCCCACCGTCGGTGGCCGGTGCTAGTAGGCCGTGGTAGCCCCACCCTCCGATCCTTCACCATATGTAACTGTTATCGCAATTTGACAGCCCTCCTGCTCTCTTGCATTCGCGTTTGACCTTTAGCCTCACCCATGGGGAAAACGAAAGACTCATAGCGTACACAATTCAAAGTATAGCCCGTGCATTGAACGTCGTCGAGGTGGTCGACTCGTAGCAACGATGGATTGATCGGGATGTGGTCTTGACCGACCGACTCTTGACGAACTGCTCTCGGCTTTTCCACTTTTCTGCAATGTAAAATGTAATGTTATGTTACGGATCATTAGTGTTGGAATTAAAAAGTTATGTAACGGAAAGAAGAGTACAGTTCACGGCACAGTCTAGGTTTGGACGAGGTATCCGTGACGTGCTTTAAAGGGGTGAGCAGTGAAAATTGAAAATCAAACTGAATCAAATTTGAATTATCAATTTAGTTCAATTTAATTTTCGGTCCAACAGTAAATAATCTTATATTTATGAATTAACCGACTTAACCAATTTTTTTAAAAATATTTCAAACGTCATATTTTATCCTAATTCTCATGGAGTTATAATATTATATGATTAAATTTTATTTACTTAATATAATATATATATTGAAAATTGATTTAAAGGGTGAGCATGGCGAAAATTGAAAATGGATCCGAATCAAACTTGAATTATCAATTTGGTTTAGTTTAATTTTTGGTCAAATAGTAAAGAATCCTATATGTATATTGATATTTCGATTCGGAACTGAACCAAACCAAATTAACCAACTTAACCAACTTTTTAAAAAACTATTCCAAACATTATATTTTATGTTAATTCTCATGTGGTTTAATATTTATATGAGTAAATTTTATTTATTTAATATAATATATACATTTAAAACTACGTATTAAATAATTACATTCACTAAAATAATGACATAGTTTTAATTAAATAATTTAACATTTTTTTGATTACTTATGACGTAATTTGATTATTCGATTACCCAACCGAATTAACTGAAATATTTTGGTTCGATTTTAAGAATGCTTTGGTTCATATTCACTTACGAAATACGTCCCCAAATGAAAATTTGGTAAACTCGCCTCGACCGACCCATTGGTCATCCTTGCTCTTCTTTCCCCACTGGAAATAGTGTTGGCAATAGGGTTGGACCTCAAAAATATCAAGTTGTGGTTTAACTTTATCGAGTCCGAGTATACGGTTTCGGGTTTTATTAG